>JBBPBX010000812.1:96944-116942 GCA_038048925.1 Garcialebias charrua
AAAAGCTCTTAAAAGTCCCTGTGTACTGACACCCCCCACCCCACCACCAATGAATAAATAAATAAATGACATGGAATGTCTGCCCTTGAAGCCCAGGTGTGTCAGAAAGGCCATCCTACATAAAATGATTGTCAAATCGTTTGTGAGTTCAGTCAAAGTGGCGATCCCTTGAAAAGGGAGTAGACAGAAGTAAAACAACATTCTTATAAACTTTAGATGTATATTTTATAGTCAACATTAAATGTACAGATGTGAGACTTTCATTGTGAACAATTGAAAGACATTCTCTGAGTTCTGCTGCAGTGGGAGGAATAAAGTGCATCTAGTTCAAATAAAATGCTTTTTGTTATTATCTGGTACTTTACCTCGTAAAACTGCACCCATAACCCCCAGCTACAAGATTAATAGAAAAAAAGAACCATAAAAATACAGTAACGTTCAGGAAGACAATGGAGTTTTCTTCCTCCAGCTCAGTTTTGAAACACAACTATGACCTTTTTTTTAATTTAACATTACTTTTTTCTGGAGATTTTATTTTTTAATTTAACCTCACCATGTCAATGCTAGTCTTGACATTTTGACTTTAATCTCAAATCTTAGAAACAAACAAACAAAACAAAAAACTCTTCTTTTTCTGAGTGACCTTTGTACTGAATTATTGTAATTAACAGCAAAATAGATATACATTTCTCATTTAGCATTGTTGAAGTTAGTCATATAAAATTAGGTCTCTTAGTTTTACAATAATGATATCTGAAAGTTATGCACCATAACTCATGTTCCCTGAAGGAAGGGGAACAAGGTGCAACAACATGACTATGGGAACATACAATCACGCCCTGGAAATGCATGCTTACGAGAACTTTTGCCTTAACTATAGGTGCTAGCCGTTCAATACTCTGTGGTAGAGAGAACAGCTTGAGTTACGTCACGTGCTGTGACGTCTAGGCTGTAGTGTTTTATAAACGTGTTTGGAGATGACCAGTTTGCAGTTGAACAGATATCAGCTACTGGTACACCCTTAAACAAGAACCAGGAAGTGGCTAGGCCTCGAGTTGAGTGAGCAAGTACCCCACTGGGCACTTGCTGACCTTCGCTGCTGTATGCCCTAGAAAAGGCCTCTGTCACCCAGTGGGAGAGGCGCTACTTAGACAAGGCCCTGCCAGCGGCAGGTTTAGCAAAACATATGAACAACTGGTTTGTTTTTTGCCAACAGCCAATTCTGTCCATGTAGACACTCAGGGTCCTAACAGGGCAAAGTGCGTTCAGACACCTCTGTTCTGTACAGTAGTTAGAACAGGGGAAGGAGGAAAAGTTGACAATTCAAAATCCAGACTTTTAAAATCTAAAGTTGGGACCTTTGGCACATATGCAAAGTTTGGACGCAGGGTGACCTTTTACCCGTCTGGGGCAAACTAGGTGTACATTGGATGCACAGATAATGCGTGGAGATCACCCACACGTTTTGCTAAGCACAGAGCTATGAGCAATGCAGTCTTATAAGATAATAAATCCATCTTAATGCTCTGGAGAGGCTCAAATGGTGGTTCACAGAGTGCGTCCAACGCGAGAGGCAGGTCCCACTGAGGGTCCAAAATCCTGCTTGGAGACCTCTTCCTCAGCACGCCCTTCATGAAGCGCATCATGAGAGGGTGGGCACCAGGTGATTTACCTCCCCACCCCTCGTGACATGCCGAGATGACAGAAAAAAAGACATTTATCGTGGAAAAAGAGTAGCCCTTCTTCAGCAGGTCCTACAGAAAAGTGAGAAGCTGAGCCAAGTTACAGGAATATGGAGTGATATTCCTTTCTAGACACCAGATCTCAAAAATATGCCACTTGCGTACGTAGAGAGTCTGTGTGGACTTTGCTCGTACCTCCTGTATTGTGTTCACCACATTACTAGGCAAGCCAGAGGCTAACCGTCAGGCCCTCTCAGGGGCCAGGCCCAAAGTGCCCACAAACCCGGGCGAGGGTGCCAAACCCGCCCATGGGCCTGTGTCAGGAGGTCCCTGCATACGGGCAGCTGCCATGGTTTTGCTACTAAAAGTGAAAACACTTCTGCAAGCCAGGCCTTCTTTGGCCACCGTGGGGCTACAAGAGTCAGCGAGATGCCCCCTCTGCATACCTGCTCTAGTCTCGCCTGGATTAGAGTGTCAGGTGGGAACGCATAATACATATTTTCTGCTGGCCAGTCACTTGGGCAAATGCGTCGAGGTCCAGAGGCGCGTGCATGTCCAGTATTGAATGGAACATAGCAAGGTGGGCGTTGTCCTTGGACGCAAAGAGATTGATATCCGCCCTCCCATATCATACCCATATCTGGTCCACCATGCATGGGTGAAGACACCATTCAGAGTGTGGGGGGCGCACCTCTTGTGAGAGCGTCTGCTCCGTAGTTCAACTCCCCCTCTGTAGGTGTGTGGCTCTGAATGACAGCATTCATGAGCTGCACCATTTCAAAAGCTTTTGGGTCAGCATTAGGAGGGGTGGATCGTGCCCCCCCCTACACTGTTGATGTGTGAGACCATGCACTTGTTGTCTGATCTTATCAGAACGTGTTGGCATGTGATCAGACCTTTCCTGTAAAAGTGTTTGAGTGACAGTAACACGGCCGTCAATTCTAACTGATTGATGTGTAGCTGGGCCTCCTGCTAGGACCACACACCTCGGGCATGTTGGTTCTGGCAGAGGCCTCCCCACCTAGACTTGTGGTGTCTGAGGTTACTAGGGTCCGAGATAACACTCTGTCCAATGACACCCCCCTGCTAAGAAAAGCAGAGCTTCTCCATGGTTGCTGAGATTCTAGACAGACTGTGTCAACTCTGAACCCCCTTGCTTGTTTCTGGGGGGGGCGGGGGTGATCTATTGTTGTCTGTGTGTCTAGACCTGGAAGGGATGCATCATTAATAAGCCCTGATGAATTGCCGCTATTCCTGCTGCCAAGGAGCCGCTGGCACAGCTTGAGTGTCACGGTCTTGTGTAGTTGGAAATGTGCCAAGCAGAGCTGGAGGTCTGATAAATGTTTCTCTGAAAGTCTCGCTCTGTGTAGGACAGAGTTTAGCCTTAATCCCAGCAAAAACTATGTGCTAGGATGGGATCAGCAGACCCTTCTCTGCGTTTATCATAAAACCCATGGATTGTGGGTGTGACCTCACTCGATCTGTGTGTAATCTTGTTTGCTCCTTGGAGCTTGTCAAGATGAAAAAAATGTCCAGATAATCCATAACTCTGACGCCCTGGCTCCTCATAGGGGCTAGGGCAGCCTCTAGGCACTCAGAGAAATATGCATCCCGGAGATCCACTGTGCAGAATTAGTCTCCCGTGCGTACAGAGTAAATTACCTGATGCAAAGTTAACATTTTGAACTTGAACAACCTCAGTCATCTGTTCAAACATCTTAAATCCAGGATCGGCCTCAGGCCTCCTCCTTTCTGTGGGATTACAAAGTATTTGCTTTAACATCCCTTGTTTGCTTCATGATGAGGAACTGCTCTAACAGTCCCTTTCTGTAGCAGCGAGTGTATGCCCTCTCTCAGGGTGGGGACGCGAACTGAGCTTATTGTTGACGTAAAACCCCCGGAGAGGGGGGGGGGGGACGCCTGACTACCTGAAGTTCATACCCGTAAACTACGGTATCCATAATCCATTGCAATGGGTTGCATGCTGCCCAGGCTCTCGCGTGAGCGACAAGCCTGGAGGGCATGTTCATTCGAGACTTTGTTCGTTTCAGGAGAGGTGGGGTGAGTGAGTAGTCCCCACCTCTGTGCTCAGCTGAGGGCTTGTTTGACCCTCTGGCAGTGGCGAGGGGTCTGTCTGTGACAGATCGCCCTCTGCCGGGCTCAATGGGTCCTTTGATGGACTGAGTTTTATTAGAGGGGGTGTTGGCAGCCTGTTTGACGGCTTCCCGCTCTCTATATATTGACTCTGATTGTATTAAAATGGTGGGGTTTTCCCTTTAATGCGGAGTCGTGACACAGAACAGTTTGAGCAGTTTGAGACCTTATTGTCGTGTGTGAACAACAATTTCTCTTTATTACACAAACATTTGAATGTTTTTGTGTGTTTAAACGTTCTGGACCAGTTAATCTGGGCTCCTTTAACACAGATACTGGTGGTAAAAGTTCGGCTTTTCTCCTCCCCTGTGGGTGAAAATGCCTGTAATGGTGTAGGGACAGCTCTGGACCATGCAGACCTCTGCTTTCTCTCCGGACCGCGGGGGTACTGGGTTGAACCTTGACTTTTGCACAGAAACGATAAAACACTATGTGGTTTTATTGGTGCTTGAAAACAACATTTTGTTTTTATTGCACAAACAGGGGAACATGTTTTGTGTTTTAACGAACATCTTTGTCCCTTCCACCAGGGTCTCTTGGACTCTGGAGTGGTTTGAATATGTGCGGCTTTCCTTTTCCCGTGGGTGGAAAAGCCCTGATCGGTGAGGATGTTGGTCACCGGTGTCACTGTGCGTCAACCACTTCAGCCCTGCTTTTACCTAGAGCGATTGCTGATGCGTCCAACGGACGGACAATAAAGTCTGCCGTCCTACGGGCTTCATCCAGTGGCTCTGCCATCTTTTCCTCTTGTTGGTAGCCTCCCACAGTTCCTACAGATTTTCTGCCTGGTACGCCTGCAGCATCGAGGCCATGTTGGGCGTGTGGGCCGTAAGGCACTGTGCGCGACCCTGACCACGTGAACTCAGTTAAAAAATCTGGGAACACCGGCATGTTGTGCCTCACCTAGGTTTGTTGCCTCGGGAGGAATAATGTCTCGTCAACCTTGACTGTTGTTGTCCTGGCGGGGGTTCAGGCCACGGCACCTTGAGAGACTTGGTCGTTCTGCGGCACAGGTCAAGCAGAGCTGGAGTGGAGCCATCTGCTTCGACAGGCACTGCTACAGCTTCTTGTGAAAAGCCCTATGTTCCCTCTTTGACGACTTACTCCCTCTGAGGTTTCGTTGGGGCAGTAGTTAGCTTTTCTTCTGTTTGGAGGAGATTCCCTTTGCTCATCCTTGTCCACTCCATCGAGGTTCCTAGAACTCCGACATGGTTAATGTCTGAGAGCCTTCCTTTAGCCCGTGGGTGGATAAGATTTCAGCGTCACAATGTTCTCGTCGTGGGCGTAGGGAACTACCAGTTAGCATAGCTAAACAGGTAATATCAGAAATTCCTCCCTTGGATTGTGCTGGTCGGAGATTCTCCTCGTTAGCAGGTGCTAATGTGGAGGTACTCGTAGGCCAGTTAGCGGGACTAAAACGATCCTTTGAGCAGCTACAGCAATCGGCAGACAAACTTAGTTAGCAAGCTGTGGGACGAGCCCCTTCGTCGATTCAGCTACATAGGTTAGCGAAACAGACAGAAAAACAAGGTTAGTTAGCAAGCTATGCTAAGAAGTCTTTATTATACCTTACAATGAAGTCCTTCGTCGTCCGCTCGTTAGCAGCGCTAATCGTGTTAGCAACGCTAATCGTGTAGCAACGCTAAAACAAGCTCATGTTGTCCTCGCGCTGTTAGTGGGAGCCCCCAGTTAGCTGAGCTAAACGAGGGGAGCTAGCCAGTTAGCAGCGTCACTAGGCCGAGCTCCAGGGCTCGCTGGTCTTCTGGCCTTGTTGGAGTCCTTCGATTTCTTTTTGCCTTTCTCATGAGCCATGGTCGTGAAAGGCATCGAGTGGAAGCCAGTTAGCGATAGCTAACAGGGTTAGAAGAATTCTTCTCGATGTGCTGTTTGTGAAGGCTAACCCGTTAGCTCCGTTAGCTAACAGGTAGGCACGTGGCGCAGTTAGTGTCCCGCTAAACTGGGCGACGAAACAGCAGAGGTGGACGTCTAACTGATGCTAAAAACGTTGACGACACTTAGTTAGCTCGCGCTAAACAAAGTGCTTGCAGGGAAGTCCTCCGTGACGCTCTTGGCATGGAGCAAGCTCACCTCCGGGTCGAGCAGTTCAGTCACGTGAGGCGGAGTCCTACGAAGTTCAGGTGAAGCAAGGTGAAGTGCACAAAGAGGACGTACGTTGCGTGTCACTGTCTTTTATGCAAGGAGGGCGGAGCCTCCTTGCTGACGCTGACGCTTACTTGCCTTAAAAGGCGTGATTGTATTGCTTCAGGTGAACCACGCGGTGGCGCAATTCCCATAGTCATGTTGTTACACCGCAGTGACCCTGACTGAAAGGGAACTGATATCTGATATCTCTTTTCATCCTCTTTTCATCCGTAAAGAGATATCAGATTGTTGCTTTTTTATATATACAGGTACTTTTAGGCACTTCTTCCATTTATCTAAGTTAACAATGGTGTACCACAAGGCTCAATCTTAGGACCCACCCTCTTCACAATCTACATAGGTACGGTAATGTAGGTCAGAGTATCTCTGATGCATCTTTACATTTCTATGCTGACAATATAGTTGTTTATTGTCAACCTAAAACAGTTGCTAAGGTTTTCCAGTTTTTGCAATCTGCTTTTGACATCATCCAGTCAGATTTGTTCTGTCTCACATTTGTCCTAAATGCAGACAAAGCCAAAGGGATGTTGTTTTCAAACAGGAAGTCAGTCCCAGCAGTTCTTCTTTTTATTTTATCTTTGAACAGTGCTCCTATTGAGTTTGTCAATTCCTACAAATATTTGGGTATCACAACCAAAGTCAACAACAAACAAGATTGAATGAGTGTGAAAGGTGTAATTAAATGCACATACCTGTTATTAACCAGAGCATGGTTAAGGGTCATGGTGACAGTTTTTGGTTATTTCAAGAAGTGTTTTCCTTTACTGTGATGCATCTTATAGCAATGGCACAATGAGTTGAAGAGCTATAGCTTTAGCCCAATGTAGAAAAAAAGTTTTTATTGATGCTTTTTGCATACATTTCACATTTACAGTTGTAAAAACCTACATATAAACCTGGTACTGCAGTAAAATCCAGAAAATATATTTGAAGGCTTTCACCATGTGTAAAGAAAAGCTGTTGTATTACAAATCCTGCACAGATGCAGCGTAATGAATGAGGAAATTGGTTTTCACGGTTCTAAATTAATGGCTATTACTGAGCTTGAGAATTAAGGGAGGGTTTGTGTGACCAGGCTTTATAAATCCAAGTGCTCCAAATGTGACATTGCAGAAACCGCATGCAAATAATAAAAATATGCTTCGTTTGAGGCAGCCTCACAAGAGAAACATCATTCAAGCAGCAAGGCTAGAATNAGTATAAAAAGTATATCTATAAAATAAACTGAAGGTTCTAGCATTGACATTTGCAAAGAGTGGCAAAGCAGCATATGAGTTAATGTACACAGTATATGTATGAGGTAGTTGATGTTGGTATAGAGGCAAAGTGGCATATGCAGTAAGGCACATAAGGCACATTGGGCATCCTTAAATAAGGCTAGTCAGAGAATACTGTATATGTATCAGCAGTAGTGTAGATATAAAAGTAGTGTAAATGTAAACAGTAGTAATAAATGTAAACAGTAGTAATAAATGTAAACAGTAGTAATAAATGTAAACAGTAGTAATAAATGTTGGTTGTAATGGTTGTAAATGTCCATCCAGTGATTACTTTCTTTAAGTTTCATCAAAATCTGTCCTGTGGTTCTTGAGCTATTTTGCTAACAAACACTGAGCTAACAGTAGTTCAGAGCTCCAGAGAGCAGGAGGCCGGGCTGCGACAGAGTGAGTCCGACCAGAGGAAGCTTCCTTCGGACACATGAGCTGAGAACGGTCGGTGGACCTTAGTGGCCAAAACTGGTACTGCCTGCGCCCCTAGTGGCCGAAAGTGGTACTGCACCTTTTTTTCTCTCCCAAAAATGAAAAACGGTCATATCTCAGCCAAAAATTGGTCTAAAAATATGGGGAAAAATCCATAAATATGTTGCGTCGCCCTATAAGTCGCAGGACATGCAAATTAGGCAAAAAGGTATGACTCATATGTCGGAAAATACGGTATATAAATGTAAACGCACTGATGAAAGTAGAAAACTTTGCCTTCTTGCTCAGATTTCTCTTTGCTACAAAAAGCTGCAGCTGACCCACAACTGATCTCGTACATTTTTCCATAACAAAACTTTAAGATGTTTAAACTATTTCATCCGACTAGAGCCAGCCACCTTTCTTGGGAGAGACTCGTGGCTTCAGACATAATTTTAAATACACTGCATCTAGCAGGGTTTGCTTTCAAGATGACACAACACCAAACACAAGGTTTGTCACCGGTACGCAAACACAAACGTGTCTGTCTCCAACAGGCATCCAGCAGCTGCAGCTGATCCTCCTGAAGGTCGCTCTGACTGTTGCGGTGGAGTTTCACATAAACGTGGAGTTTGTCAGGCTGCTGGAACCTCCAGAGGACCAGGAACAAAAAGGTATTCAATCCACCTTCACGTTGTCCAAACAAGAGGTCAGTGGTGCCTTTACACAAACTTTTAAAAAAAAATCTTTATTCATTTTCAGTTAAAATTGAGTAAATATTAAAACAAAACAAAAAAATACAATTTACAAAGAAAATGAAAGGCAGCAGAGTGAAGATAAAATCTTATAACATCTGCTCCTTAAAAAAAGAAGAAAATACTTATGAAATAAAATACATTAATTATATTCAAACTTAAATAGGCATTATATAACATAACAAGCCAAAAACCGACTCTGTGCCAAGAACAACCGATTTCAAAAGAATATGCAAAACAATTTCATATTTTTTCAATAAACTACTTTTTACCATTTTCTTAAACAAAAACATTGAGGAAGCTTTTTTACAATTTTTATCCAAAACATTCCTCAGTTTTATTCCTTGAACTGATGTGCATCGTTCCTTTGAGTTTGTTCAAATGCTAATCCTTTTAATTTGTAATTACTGCCTCTCTTAATAAAATAAGATTGAATATTTCGAGGTAAAGAATTAGTATGAGCTCTGTACATCACCTGAAGAATTCCATAGTCAACCAGTTCATAAAACTTTAATAAATTTAGCTGTTGAAATAATATGTTAGATGGGTGAGTGTAATGCTTTCCTCTGATGATTCTTATTGCTCTTTTCTGTAAAATAAAAATAGAATTTGTAGATGTTTTACATGCCTTCCCCCAAACTTCAACACAATAAGTCAAAGATGGAAGAACTATCACATTATACAGTATAAGTAGTGCTTTATCATTAAATAATTCTTTAGCCTTGTATAATACAGCAATAGATTTGGTTATCTTTGTTATCAAATAATTAAGATGAGATTTTCAGGTCAGGTTCTCATCAATAACTACACCCAAAAACTCAGTGGGCCTGAGACATTTCAGGAAAACAAGGAGATTTAAGCATCTGGAATAGTTCTAATGGTAATTATTAGTAAGATTAGATTAATTTTTTTAATGTTTTTAACCATTTTAGACCAATTCCTGGAGCATATTTGTTTAACTTCCTAGTCCGTTGCTCCTACTCTCTATGAACTTGTGATCTGTAGCAGGGAACTTGTCATCCTGCAGGATTTAATTCAATGACAGCCCCCAATAAACATGGGATACACACACGTTGGCACACAGCTTTGTTTTCTACCATGTTGACGAGGCTGGCAAAGGTCACATGCTTTGTGTCACTAATCTGTAACTGATCCAGTTGCAAAATAAAACCACATCGCACAAATAATCAAACCACTGGTTTAGTTTGTTTTAAAGCAAACATCTTGTCTTCGTTAAACTTTGATCACATTTCAGTTCAGTTCAGTTCAGTTTATTTACACAGAGCCACAACAGAAGTCGTCTCAGGGCACTGAACAGAAACATTCATGTCCATGAAAATTCAATTAGGAACAATATTTATCTAAGCTAGGTAGGGTGTCCATTGAGTCTTCATTTCGTCGCAGTCTTCCATCCTGAGCAAGCACAAAGGTGACAGTGGAAAGAAAAAAACTCCCTCATAACAGGAAGAAACCTTTAGCAGAACCTGGCTCAGGACGAGCGGCCATCTGCTTCAACCGGCTGGGTTTGAGAGGACAGGAAGTAGAAACGGACACAGAATGGAGGCAAGCAGGAGAGCATGTCCCTCTCTATCATCATCATCATCATCATCATCATCATCATCATCATCATCATCATCATCATCATCATCATCATCATCATCATCATCATCATCATCATCATCGTCATCATCATCGTCATCACCATCGTCATCATCATCATCATCATCATCATCATCATCATCATCATCATCGTCATCAACAACTTTATTTATAAAGTGCTTTAACACCAGCGACATCTGAAACAAAGTGCTGAACATGAATGATAAATAAGATAAAAAGAATGCATAAAATAAAGTGACAAAGCACACAATGAATTAAAAACTCAAAACACAATAAAACAACGAGTTAAACAGGGAGAAGAATAAAACACATGTTAGAAATAATTACAAACACAAACTATTAATTTGTAACTACGACATTCATTTGATGAAATTAGGTCAGTTTGTCCTCCAGCAGTCTAAGCCTATAGCAGCATAACGGATAGTGTCCTTGGGTGTCCTGAAAGGTGCTTTTAAATAAAATTATTATTATTATTATTATTATTATTATTATTATTATTATTATTATTATTATTATAGCTCAGGAAACCCAAGTCAACCCTAACTGTAGGATTTATCAAAAAGAAAAGTCTTCAAACTGGACAATGTGTCAGCCTCAAGGACAGAAACTGGAAGTTGGTTCCACAAGAGAGGAGCCTGACAACTGAAAGATCTTCCTCACATTCTGCTGCTGGAAACTCTAGGAACCACAAGTAAACCTGCAGTCTGAGAGTGAAGTGCTCTGTTAGGAAAATATGGAGCAATAAGATCTGTAATACAAGATGGAGCTAGGATGTTGAGCGTCATCCCACACTGACGTTAGGCCCAGAAGAGAAAACTCTACAGCACCGGTCAGTTTTAAATATCAGAACGCTGATAACAACAACCCGAGACTAAAATTAGAGCAGAACTTATCCCTCCTCTTCTGCCGGGACAGAATTAGCTGCGCCCTTGACTTCACAAAAAGCCGCACAAGAAACTCACTCCTCGCTGCCTGCATGAAATGGCTAATATGTAAATTATGCAGTTTTATTAGACACTGATACTTTTAATTTGCCTGCATTATCAAACAGCAGGCAACAAGAAGAGCGCAAATTCATTTCATTCATCTTTGCTTCAACAAACTTAGAAAATCTCTGATTAAAAAATCCTTCTGTGATGTTTGGTTTATAAATATACCTCGTGTGTGTGTGTGTGTGTTTTTTTTTCCAACGTTCTCAGTTGCTCTGTTTTGTAGAGATCGGGTGGAGGGCTGCAATCCGACCTGCTGACCATCCGGTGGCTAACTTTGACTTTGACGTGGTGGTGGGGGCCGATGGGCGGAGGAACACACTGGAAGGTGAGAAGATAAAAAACAAAAGTGGTTGAAAGTATGCGACGCCTCAGGGGTGTTCTGTACATTTGACAGCAGCGTGCTGACACTGCCACCCCATCCGTCAGCAACATTCAGAGTCAGAGAGTCAGAGAATCTGTATTGTCATTTGCACCGCATGTGGTACATGTGATGAAACGAGATTATGTACACAGGGTCCCAGTTACATCCAACAACAAAAAAAATGTAAGAGAAGATCAGTAATAACATCTAAGATATGAACTAAGAAAAAACATCAGCTAAAAATACACTAAGCACCAATGTAATAGAAAAACATCATTACAAGCAGCAGCACGAACACGAGTCTGTATGAGCAGATGGTCACAGATGAACACAGCACCAAGAAACAGATCAGCATGATGTGATATTTAATATTTCCCAATATTCAGTATTTAGAAGACAAAAACATCCAATAAACAAAACACAATCAGCGCCAAGTTTAATTTGGTAAATAAAACTTTTTCTTATTTCAATCTTCGGCTGTATTTGAAATACACTCGTTTTTGATTTTTTTTCTTTCTTGTTTTCATTGGTATCTCACTTTTTTGTCCGTAAGTTGTAATGACGTATTAATACAAACAGAAATGAGTGATTGTTCTCATATATAATGGAGGATGATGCAAAAATGGTAAAGTCAATGTTTATATTCAAGAAAAAGATCAAAACTATTTTTTTGGAAAGATATACAAAACTGATTAATGTCTATTTTGTTAAACGTGAAATTTTGATGAGTTATGTATTTTGCTGTATTATATATGAATGATATAAATTGATAGTTTGAATTGATTTAGTTTAAGAGGGAGCAGACATGATAAGACATTTTCTTCTTCTGCTTCCTTTCATTTTATGTCTTTTTTTTTCTAAATTGTATTTGTGTTTTTAATGAGAATGAAATGAAATATCTGGGTCTGTAGCTATAACTGAAATGGATTTGTTAGTTCTCACATGAAGTCACTGATCTCTCCCAGCGGGGGAAAGCGACTCGTGAAAGCAGCACTCGACGTCAACAGAGCAGCGTTGGGCCCGACTGCTCACGATGGAGCAGCTCCAACTCTCTAACTGCTTTCAGACTTTCTTTTCAAAATGCTGTCATCAAACAACCAATTCTGATCCAATGCTTATTCCTTAAATGGACATTCTGGGCCTGAGCAAAATGTTTAGCTCATTCTCTAATTATGAGAGAGCCTGGAGGGAAATGGTTTCTCCCGAGTGCGCCTGCTTGTGTGTGTGTGTGGCTCCTGTGGCCAAGCTGTGGTAAACGCAGTTAAACGCTGCCGGATTCGTCTCAAACTGCACATTTATTTTAAATTGTCATTCTTTTGACCTTCAAGCTTTCTTCTGTTGTGGGTGCATTATTGCACAATTAAACCAAGCTCTCAAACATCGACAGCCGAAGATAATTTTTATTTTTTGGCATCTGATTCTTCCAAAGTAGAAGTCTTACCTCGTTGGACAGTTTTGCAATCTGGATCTCCCTCCCTCAGAAAATCAACCATCGTTATTATATTTCCTTTGTTCGCTCTGTAGCAACTGCGAGACAAAACATGAACTTTTGAACAGACGTTATCTTCAAGAATGAGCTCATTTTCACAACATTATTAGATGTTTTGGCTCCATGCAAGTACGCTTTAGCCACTTACAATTTTCAGCCTCTAAATTATCACACCAAATTTTTTATAACTGTAAAATATCTGTAAAAATAAGAGTTATAGCACATTTTTTGTGTTTGCTAAGACCAGCTAACTTTATGTGGCTTTTGCTTCCTCGGTAAATTGCTGCTAATCCTAAAATAAATACCTTGTAATTATGGTTTGAGGTTAAGATTTCCTTTGGTCTGAACACATGAGCAGACACGTTCAGTCCAGCGTTTCCATTTTTATCCTTTTCACGCTTGTGTCTTTCCAGGTTTTAAAAGAAAAGAGTTCAGAGGTAAGCTGGCCATCGCCATCACGGCCAACTTCATCAACAGGAACACCACGGCGGAGGCCCAAGTGGAGGAGATCAGCGGAGTGGCCTTCATCTTCAACCAGAAGTTTTTTCTTAACCTCAAAGAGGAGACAGGTGGGACAGACAGAAGATTCAAGGGCCTCATGACAATACAGGTAGTCCCCGACTTACGAACGAGTTCCGTTCCTACGCCCGTTCGTAACACGGATTTCGCCGTAAGTCGAAAAACACATACACACTGGCCGCCCCTTATACACGTACATGTACGGTACTGTATAATTACCAAGCACTTCGCCTATCCTAACACAGTTCCCTACATAATTATCAAAAAACACATACAGTACATTTGGAGCCATAATGAAGGAAAAAAAGAGTTACTTTCTTACTGGGAGCTGGTGAATTCTTCATCCGTCTGTTAGCATGTTAGCTCGTGCATCTCCGAGCTCTTTAGCTTCCTGCTGCTTCACGCGGTCCACAGCGTTTACAGCAAGGTCTGTTAGCATGTTAGCTCGTTGCTCAGCTGTAGTCTCTCTGCCTCGTAAACCTCCGCTCCAAACAATATTTCCACGCGGTCCAGCGGTCCAGAGTTTTACAGTAAGGTCTGTTAGCATATTAGCCCCTCCTAACCTCCTCTGCTCCGGTCTGCCTGTCCAAACAATGAGGTCTCCTGTAAGTTTCCACTGACTGCGTCAGCTACTCTCCCCCCTCCCTCCTGTAAATTTCCGCTGAGTTTCGGTACCGTATTTTTTGGTGTAAAGGCGCATAAACCGCGTAACTCGAACAATGCTTTTCAATGGGAGGGCGTTCGTAACCGCGAAACGTCGTAAGTCGAGGACTACCTGTAGTTAATAATTATGCTCAGCAAAGAGGAAGTGATGTAAATTGTTCTGCACTATTAGTTTGTAATTTGGTTTTATCTCACATAAAAATTATTATTTTTTTTTTTACCTTAGTATTTACAATATCAATTTTTTAATACATTTTATTAACTGGGTGGCACGATGGCTCAGTTAGTAGAGCTGTTGCCTCTCAGCGAGAAAGGTCGCCGGATCAAATCCCGGTCCGGGGGCCTTTCTGGTGGAGTTTGCATGTTCTCTCCATGCTGCATGCGTTTCCTCCCACAGACCAAAAACATGCATGTTAGACTGATCGGTAACTCTGTCCCTAAGTGAGAGAGAGAATGGTTGTTTGTCTCCATGTGTCCCTGTGATGGACTGGAGACCTGTCCAGGTGTCCCTCGCCTCTCGCACAGTTACTGCTAGATATGGACACCAGTGACCCAAACAGAAGAAGTAATGATAATGGATGGATGGATTTCTATTAACTGAAACTCTTACATTTGACACGTTGTTTTTTGTGTTTACTTGTTTTTTTTTGTTGTCATGGCCAAATAAGCTGTTGGAACAAAATGTTAGAAGATTTTTTAAATTCACTTTATAAGTCTTCAATGGATGTTACCATACAACAGCATTTAACCCATCGCATGGGATGCCTCCAGGTGGAGCAGTGGGCCGCTACGTAAGCGCCCGGGGAGCAATTGGGGATTGGGTGTCTTACTCAGAGACACCACGGCATGTGGGAATGGGAGTCAAACCGTGACGTTCTGGTCCCCAGTCGGCCTCCCTGCCTCTACCCCATCTCCTCCCCCAGAAGCTTTTACCATAGAGATTTTCTGTGTGATGCTTTTTATGCATTTATCATTAAATGGTGTTATTTCCTGCAGGTATTGATCTGGAGAACATCGTTTACTACAAGGACAACACACATTACTTTGTCATGACGGCTAAGAAGCAGAGCCTTCTGGACAAGGGAGTTGTCATCAATGTAAGAAAAAAAATATTTATTTATATTTAATCTCCCTCTAGTATTTTCTTTTTATTACTAAGGATGTAAAGTATTTATTTATTTTTGGACAATTCAAGGAAGAATTCTGTCATATTAATTTTATTTACACTCTGTTTTAATTAACTGATACACTTTTTATATAAGTGTCAAGCTTTGGCTTGGAGAAACCTTTGAATGGATACTTCATCATTTTATAGTGAGCAGTAGGTATCTTACCTGCACTAGATGCAGCCAGAATGACTTAAGTCGAGGTAATCAGAGATAAATCTTTACGAGGAAATGAAGCTCAGTGAGTGCAGGGCTAAAACTGCCAACTAGCACAGCTTTAACTCAAAACTCTTCTAGGAGTTTAGGTGAATGATATATTAAATATATTTGTGTGAATGCCACATAGGCATTCACACTATAGTGATTCTGTTTATATTTATTCAACTTCTTCCAGTTACTATCTTCATTCCGTATTTTTCAGCATCTGACTAACAGAAATTTTGGGCTATTTCAACAATTCATATATCAAAATGTTCAGCTCATTTAGGACAACCGGGCTACGACTTTTGGTATTGGTGCAACTTTAGCTTTTTGAAATATTTAGCCATTTCTGCAATTTTTATCCCATTGAAAATGAATGGAGCTCATTTTACATCCTTGATATCTTTAGATGTCTTTACAATCTTTTACTACTCCTTTCACATTTTGGACCAGCTCAGCTTCCTTGTACATTTTTAAAAATATTTCAGCTACTTTCAGCTGATTTCAGCTGTTTCTTCAACTGCTTTGTGCTCTTTTCAGCTTTATTCAGCTTACTTCAACATTTTTGTACTTCTACTGACTTATTTTTGATAATTTCAGATCATTATGCTACTTTCAGCTAATTTTTGAAAGATTCAGATATTTCTGCTATTTCAGCTACTATTTAGCAGTTTTATGCTAATTTCAGCTTTTTCAGCTATTTCCACATTTTTTTTTAATCATTCCAACTTTTTTTAGCCTAATTCAGCAAAACCATGCTCTACCCACTTCCTTCTGGTAATTTAAGATTATTTATGCTTGTTTTAGCTATTGTTCAGCTGTTTTTGACCAATTTCAGCTTTTTTCAGATAATTTCAACTTTATTTAGCATATTTCTGCTTATTTCAGATTTTTTGCTATTTCAGATCTTTTCAGATATTTCAGATTATGCTGCTTTGTGCTTATTTCTGCTAGTTTCAGCTTCTTCTGCTATTTTAGCTACTATTAAGCTGTTTTATGCTAATTTAGGCTTGTTTCAACCAATTCCACATTATTTGCACTCATTTCAACTTTTTCCAGCCTAATTCTGCAAAACTGTACTCTCTTTACTAATTTCTAAGCCATTTAAGCTTCTTTCTGATATTTCAGATAATTTCCACTTTTTTTGCTTATTTCAGATTGTTTCAGATTTCAGATTGTTTCAGATATTTCAGATTATTCACAATTATGCTCTTTCTGATTCCTTTTGCTAATTTAAGTTTATTTCTGCTATTTTACATAATATTCAGCTGTTTATGCTATCTTAAAGGGATTGTGACATGATTTTTTTACTATTCATAAAATTGCTCAAAATATATATATTTTATCATTTAAATATGTTTGTTTTTGCAAACAAAATGATAAATCACTTTAATTTTGCTTTAAAAGTGATTTTGAACTTCAAGCCGTGTTTAATCATGGGAAATCCGATTACACTCGAACGCACCATATGTGATGTCACACTGGGCAGAGGGCTGTGGTGTCTTTAATAGCGGACAATTTAAAACTGGACGAATTTAGCAATCTATGTGAAGATTTGAGCTATTTGTCTTCATTTTGGGAAGCAGAAAATTGTTTGGGTGATGGAACAAGAAACAACAGGATCTAATTTAGGTCTGATGCTGTATCAGACTTCCTTCATGTCGAGCTGCTCATACCTGCGCACTGTGACAAGCCCAGAGCTCTGCCCGGTGTGACATCACAGATGGTGCGTTCGTGTGTAATGGGATTTCCCATGATTAAACACGGCTTGAAGTTCAAAATCACTTTTAAAGCAAAATTAAAGTGATTTATCATTTTGTTTGCAAAAACAAACATATTTAAATGATAAAATATATATATATTGAGCAATTTTATGAATAGTAAAAAAATCATGTCACAATCCCTTTAAGCTTTTTTCAGATAATTTCCACTTTTTTGCTTATTTCAGATTGTTTCAGATATTTCAGATTATTCACAATTATGCTATTTCTGATTCCTTCTGCTAATTTAAGCTTATTTCTACTATTTTAGATAATATTCAGCTGTTTTTTGCTAATTCTTGAACAAATGGCATTCACACATGCATTTTTGCAGGAAATGCAATTTCTCTAGTTTTAGTTGGTTTTAATAATAATAATAATAATAATAATAATAATAATAATAATGAATTCAATTTATAACGCACTTTTCATTAGTGAAAATCTCAAAGTGCTACACACATTGAATGCTACACACATTCATACACCGGTAGCGGCAGACTACCATGCAAGGTGCTTTCCAGTCCTACCGGGAGCAACTCGGGGTTAAGTGTCTTGCCCAAGGACACAACGACACATGGTGTGGGGAACCGAGATTCGAACCGCCAACCTTCAGATCGGGGGACGACTGCCATTACCACTACGCCACGGCCGCCCACTTAATAGCATCAGACTGTTGTTTACACTAAAACTATTTTCTCAACCAAGCAATGTCTGGGGCTGCTGTGATGTGCAGTTCTGTTGGTGTAAATCCTAAAACAACAGCTATGTGAAAGTCAAACTGGGTCATTACTAGATTTAAGACAGGCTGTTGTTGTTTCTGGGGAAATACCTGAAAGAGATAGATTATACAGAGGAAGAACTGCTCAGAGATGAACAACTCCTGGTTGACTCAGTTTAAGGATTTGTTTTAGCCCCTGTAAACACGTTACATACAGCAACGTCGATGTTACACAGCTGAGACAAACAACGTGAATACATCTTGTGCAAAAAAGATCCGACGTGACTGTGACGCTTGTTTGAGCGACTACCAAGGTTTTGAGTTTGGGATGTTTGAGAGTCACCTTGAATCCTTCGCACTGAGATTTCTCTGATCACCGTTTGCTGCAGGTAACACACTGACTGCTCTTAACGACTCTGCACAACCCCACTTTAAAGTAAAAGCAAACAACTGAATCGTTCCTTAAACCAAAACGGACACAGACTTTCTTGAAATGCATCGTGAATCCCAATTTGTTTTGCAGATCACGAAGGGTCCAGATGTTGACTGGATGCAAACATTTCTGTACATTATTTGTGAAAAATGTTCAACATTTTTGTTTTATGTATTTAAAACAGACTTTACCCTCTCTGGGTTCCTCGTGTCTCTGAAGGGGATCACATTGTTTCTTGCTGCTGCCGTTTGAACAGGATTACACCGACACCCAGATGTTGCTGAGCAGCGACAACGTCAACCAGGAAGCTCTCCTGACCTACGCCCGAGAGGCTGCTGACTTTGGCACCGACTACAAACTTCCTACGCTTGATTTTGCCATGAACCACTGCAGCCAGCCAGATGTGGCCATGTTTGACTTCACGAACATGTACGCGTCTGAGAACGCCGCTCTGGTCAGGGAGAGATTTGGACACCAGCTGCTGGTGGCGCTGGTTGGTGACAGTCTTCTGGAGGTAAGGAAAGACGAGGCTACACCACTCCATACTGGTTATTCTGTTTCTGAGAGGGCGACGTGCGCTCAGTTTCGGCACTAGCAGGGGTTGCTGATGTTGTGTTCTCGCTCAGAGAATGATTCACTTCCTCACAGAACACAAAAAACAACTCATCTTGATGATGAAAGCAAAACAGCATCCAGACCCTTCCTGTTGGAGCTGCTGGTTTAGAAACACATTACAGTATGTGGGGCCGTACAGTCATGTGCACGCTGTATGATCTCACACTAATAATGAACATTAGAAATGTGCATGAAATGCAGTATTTACTGTGAAAATGAAGTAACAGAGCACAAAAGCGTGTTTGAAGTGAGCATAAAATTGTGCCCCTTGTTTTTCCTCTATAATTACATTTTTGGCACATTTTATTTTTATTTATGTGCAAAGATGTATATACAGTATTCATGAAATATGGTTTCTCATGCTAGAAACATACCAGAAGTGCTGTATGGTTAAAAAAAAAGAAGAAGAAGACGTTTTCAGTTTAATTTATCACTGCCAGTCATGCACTTATGACTGGTTCTCTAATGTTTTTATTTTATTTAACTGACGCATTCCATCCATCTTAAGCGCTGTTTTGTGTCTTATTTTATGCAATTTATGCAGTATATATAATTAATGTATGTACAGTATACATATACATATATATAAACACACACACACAGCTATATACTGTATATATATACAGGTGGTCCCCGACTGACGAGCGAGTTCCGTTCCTCCGAGTATCTCGTAAGGCGAAAACTCGTACGTCGGAACACGAAACACGTGTTGTCGTAAGTCCGGATTTTCGGTCGTAAGTCGGAAAATTTATGCTAGCGCTACTACGAACACTCGTTTTTCAAACGTTCATACTAGTTTATAAACATGCTCAGAAATGACACTTAACCCCGAGTTGCTCCCGGTAGGTCTGGATGGCGCCTTGCAAGGCAGGCTACCACTACCGGTGTATGAATGTGTGAATGAATGGGTGGATGGCTGGTATTGTAAAGCGCTTTGGTGCTCCTCACAGGGGGCTGGAAAGTGCTATATAAATAAGCTCCATTTACCATTTACCATTTAGAAACTTGTTTCCAAACGGTTAGCTAAC
>JBBPBX010000813.1:0-12735 GCA_038048925.1 Garcialebias charrua
ACCCACTGTTGGCAGTGAAACACAGCAACCATCTAGTTCCACTTCACAGCCAACACCAAGACGATCCACTGCCAGCATAAATCTCCATCCACCCGAGGTCCAGCGCTATGTCGTGGAGCACATTGTAAAGAATGAAGACAGTTCTACACATCATCAACGGCTCAGAATGTTTTCAGGGCGTGCGCCTAGACCAAACCATGAAGCAGACTTTGAAACATGGAGGTCTGGAGTGGAATTGTTACTGAAGGACCCGGCTGTGTCTGATCTCCAGCGTTCGAGAAGGATAGTGGACAGTCTCTTGCCGCCAGCTGGTGATATAGTCAAGCACCTAAGTCCTGACACACTGCCCACTGTGTACTTGGAGACACTTGATTCTGCATATGCAACAGTGCAGGATGGTGATGAACTGTTTGCTAAATTTATGGATACTTTCCAAGATGTCGGAGAAAAACCATCGGCCTACCTCCAACGGCTCCAAGTTACACTGAATTCTGCAATGAAAAGAGGGGGTGTGGCAGAGGCTGACGTCAACCGTCAATTATTACAACAGTTCTGTCGTGGGTGCTGGGACGACAACTTAATCGCAGAGCTTCAATTGAAACAGAAAAAAGTAAAGCCACCTAACTTTGCTGAACTGTTGCTCCTTTTACGTACAGAAGAAGACCAGGAAGCAGCAAAAGCCCTGCGCATGAAACAGCACCTGGGGTCTACAAAGCAGAAAGCTACGACCCATTCTCAGTTTGCCCATAGTAATGGTGAAGAAAAGGGAACTTTAGCTGCCCTGACCAGCACCACGGAGAGACTGGCCCAACAGCTAGCTGACGTCCAGCAACAGCTAGCCTTACTGACTGCTCACCAGCCTAACACCTCTCACCACAAGACTCAGACTTTCAGGCAGCACCCTGGAAAACCTGATAAATTTTTGGCATCATCGCGCAGAACCACATCTCAGCCCAAACCAGGCTACTGCTTCAGATGTGGTGAAGATGGTCACATGAGACCACAGTGCCAGAACGAACCCAATCTAACCCTTGTTACCAAGAAGAAAAAGCAGCATGCCCAGAAGCAACAAACCTCCTTTCGTCAAAATAATTTAAACTAAGTCCGGTGCCTTTTGAGGGACAAACAGGCACCATGGATCAAATTTGTCCCAGGAATAGAAAAAAAGTCACTCGGTGTGCAGAACAGTTAATAGAAAAGAGAGTTCCAGACCAAATACCAAAGGGGCTCATTGGCTCAAAATGTTCTGCCATCCTGAACATTTCTGGATCCAACTGTAACTGTCTACTGGACACAGGCTCACAGGTGACCACCATTCCTGTTTCTTTTTATAACGACAACCTTTCTGACCAACCTGTGAAGCCATTGAACAACCTGCTTGAAGTGGAAGGGGCTGCAGGACAATCTGTGCCTTATCTGGGCTATGTTGAACTCCAGTTGACTTTCCCTAAAGACTTTTTAGGAACAGATTTTGAGGTTTCAACACTTGCTTTAGTTGTTCCAGATGTCCGTCCAGAGAGTACATCACCTGTGCTTATTGGAATGAACACATTGGAGATATTGTATGCTCAATACATTGACAGTGAGTTTTCCACCTTTCAGCCCCAAGCTTATGGCTATAAAGCAGTGATGAAACTTCTGGAACTGCGTCACAAGAAAAGCCAGATGGGAAGTGCAGAGGTTGTGCGACTAATGAGCCAAACTCCATTCCTCATCCCAGCAGGGAAAACAATGGTCCTGGAAGGTTCTGCCAAAATTGACACCCAGTCTAGAGTTAGATGGGCCATCATTGAACACCCGTCTATAGCTCTTCCTGGAGGACTATGTGTGCAGCGTTGCTTGATCACCCTTCCACATCACATGCCATGTAAAGTCCCTGTAGTCATCAAAAATGAATCAGAGCAAGACACCTGGATTCTACCCTTGTCTGTTATTGCTGACATTTGTGAAATATCTACCGTCTTATCACAACAAGTGGTTGCCTCTACAGCAAAGCCTCATAAGAAAACTAGTTTGGAGTTCAATTTTGGTGATTCTCCTATTTCACCAGAATGGAAGGAGCGCATAACAACAACATTGAACAACATGCCTGAAGTATTTTCCCATCATGAAACGGACTTCGGCTGTACAAATAAAGTGAAACATCACATTAAGCTCAACGATGAGACACCATTCAAGCATCGAGCACGTCCTATCCATCCCCAAGATCTTGAAGCTGTTCGTAAACACCTACAGGACCTGCTTGAATCAGGGGTTATAAGAGAGTCTGAATCACCGTTCTCTTCTCCAATCGTGGTTGTCCGTAAGCCGAATGGTGATGTAAGGCTGTGTATTGATTATAGAAAGTTAAACCTACAAACAGTTAAGGATGCGTATGCACTTCCAAACTTGGAAGAATCCTTTTCGGCCTTAACTGGGTCCAAATGGTTTACAGTGTTGGATTTGAAATCTGGTTTTTACCAGATAGAGATGAACGAAGACGATAAGCCAAAAACTGCATTTGTCACACCTCTTGGTTTTTGGGAGTGGAATCGGATGCCACAGGGGGTAACCAATGCCCCGAGTACCTTTCAAAGATTGATGGAGAAGTGTATGGGAGACTTGCATCTTAATAAAGTACTTGTGTTCATTGATGACCTTATTGTCTTCTCCGACTCTCTTGAGGAACATGAGAGAAGGTTAATGCAAGTACTAACCAGACTAAAAGAGTTTGGTTTAAAGTTGTCCCCTGAAAAATGTAAGTTCTTCCAGACCAGTGTGCGGTATTTGGGCCATGTTGTGTCTGAAAAGGGGGTAGAAACTGACCCAGAGAAGATATCTGCATTAAAATCCTGGCCAGTTCCCCGAAACCTTAAAGAGCTAAGATCTTTTCTGGGATTTGCTGGTTACTATAGGCGGTTTATTAAGGACTATGCCACCCTTGTCAAACCGCTAAACCTCCTCACACGTGGCTATGCACCAGTTCGTCAGTCCACCAAGACTAAAAGTATTTTGGCTAAGTACCTTGATCCCAAACAGTCCTTTGGTGAAAGGTGGACCACTGATTGCCAAATTGCTTTTAATACAGTAATTGAGAAGTTGACCTCTGCTCCTGTACTCGGATTTGCCAACCCTAAGTTACCTTATATTCTCCACACAGATGCAAGCACAATAGGGCTGGGAGCCGTGTTATACCAGGAGCAGGAAGGCAAGCTTAGAGTAATTGCCTATGCCAGCCGAGGCTTGTCTCAGAGTGAGTCAAGATATCCAGCCCATAAGCTTGAGTTTCTGGCCTTGAAATGGAGTGTGACAGAGAAGTTTCATGATTATCTGTATGGTGCCAGCTTCACTGTCATTACAGATAGCAATCCACTCACATATGTCCTGACATCAGCAAAGCTTGATGCCACCAGTCACCGATGGTTAGCCGCACTTTCTACATACTCATTCAATATGCAGTATCGTGCTGGAAGACAAAATTTAGATGCTGATGCCCTGTCAAGGCGCTCTCATGGGGAAGCTTCAGAAAAAGATCTTCCATGCAAAGAGTGGGAACTAGTTCACCAACTCACAAAGCAATTGTGTGAACCTGGTAATACTAAGGAGATTTCTTCTGACATTGTGGATGCCATTTGTCAGAGTTGTCTGGTGAGAACACACCTCCAGTCAGACTCATTATATTCTATCACCATGGTTGAGTCCTTATCAGCCAGCATCAAGGTCATCCCAGACACTTATGTCAAGGAAGACTTGTACGGCTTGCCAGTTATTCCATCTCTATCACATGATGATTTAAAAGCAGAACAGCAAGCTGATCCTGCTATCCGCGAAGTAGTTTATCAGCTTGAGACAGGTGAAAAGGTTCCCCACACAGCTCGAGTGGAATTGGCAGAGCTACCCTTGTTGCTGCGAGAATGGAGCAAGCTGGTGTTGGAGGACGGTGTGTTGTATAGGAGAAGGCAGGAAGATGACAAATTCATTTTCCAACTGGTTCTTCCTCCAAACCTTCGCTCTACAGTCCTCAAAGCCCTCCATCAAGATATGGGGCATATGGGTATAGAACGTACACTCGATCTGGTACGCCAAAGGTTCTTTTGGCCAAAGATGGCAGCTGATGTGGACCGAACCATTAAAACATGTGAACGTTGTGTTAGGCGTAAGGCTTTGGTTGAAAAAGCAGCCCCACTGGTCAACATAAAGACCAGTCATCCTCTTGAACTACTGTGCATGGACTTTTTATCCATTGAGCCAGATAGTGCCAATACCAAAGACATTCTTGTACTCACTGATCACTTTACAAAATTTGCTGTGGCCATACCAACTCCCAACCAGAAGGCAAAAACTGTTGCCAAGTGTCTCTGGAATGACTTTATGGTCCATTATGGCATTCCAGAGCGCTTACATTCTGACCAAGGGCCAGACTTTGAATCAAAATTAATCAAAGAACTCTGTGAGCTGGTTGGAATTAAGAAGACTCGAACTACCCCCTATCATCCAAGGGGGAACCCAGTCGAGCGCTTTAACAGAACCTTGCTAAATATGTTGGGAACACTGGAAGCCAAGCAAAAGTCTATGTGGCGAGAGTACGTGAAACCCCTTGTACATGCCTACAATTGTACAAGAAATGAGGTCACAGGGTTTACACCCTATGAACTCCTGTTTGGTAGATCCCCACGGCTCCCTATTGACTTAGCTTTTGGATTACCAGTTAGAGAACCTCCATCTTCCTCCCACTCAGAGTATGTTAAAAACCTCAGATCTCGGCTTGAGGAAAGCTATAGATTAGCCACACAGAGTGCTGTCAAGTCTGCCAAAAAGAATAAAAGCCGCTTTGATAAGCGAGTGACACCCTGTGCTCTGGAGGTTGGAGACAGAGTGCTTGTTCGTAATGTTAGATTACGTGGAAAGCACAAACTGGCAGATAGGTGGGAGCAAGAGGTGTATGTTGTTGTCAAGCGTGCAGGTGATCTTCCCGTCTATACTGTAAAACCTGAGACTAGGGATGGACCAACTCGCACACTCCATCGAGACCTACTGCTGCCCTGTGGGTTCCTCTCAGCCAGTGCAGTAGATTTCCCTGTACCTGCTCCTAACCGTAGACCAAAGACTCGTAGCCAAACTCAGAATCACTCTGATTTTGCTCTGGAAGGAGAAGAGGATTCTGATTCAGATGTTCCAGAATGCTTTGAAAGAACCATCCAACCTGAACTCTTGGTTGAGTCCAGTGATGCAGTGAGATTTACTAAGGCATCAGTCCCAAGTGACACTGTTGATGCTGATCCTTCATCATCAGGTTCAGTAACAGCCCCTGCATGTGTAATACCTAACGCTAAGGAGTCTTTGCCACTGTCCAATGAAGAGCCGCTCACGTCTGTCGATAAGGCAGAAGAACTAACAAAAGTGCCAAAGATGGAGGAAAACACTACAGTTTACCCTTCTGAATCCGTGGAATTGCCTGTGGAAGAAAACATATTTACTGACATGACTGAAGACTTACATGAAGCTACCATATCTGTGGAGGCTGAGGGTGAAGGTCTTGGCCCTGAACAATCTGAGTCATCATTGGATCTGACATATAATGGTTCTGCCACTGCATCTAATGATGCTGAGGCTGAGATAGCCCTCAGACAATCTACCCGGCAGCGTCACCAGCCAAGTCGACTGCAATACTCTGTATTGGGTAACCCATTAATTTCTGTTGTTCAAACCTTGTTTCAGGGCTTATCCGATGCCTATACTCAGGCTTTAAACCATCGTCCCTGCAGCAGATGTTCAGAACTGGTAAAGTCCAATAATTCTCCTGCAACGGGGACGTGCACGAATTAAAGCGGGGAGGGTGTAACCCAGTCCATTTTGGTTTTTGTATTTCCTCAATTTTATGCTTTCACCTTGTCCACTGTTTTGGGACTAAGTGTGAAATCTCATGAGATTTTGTGAGATTTGAGTTTCATAGAAAAACATGGCTCCTCCCATCATTTGGGAGAGCAGGTGTGTGTGACTGAGGAAGTTCAGAGCTGCTGCAGGTGGGCATTAAACAATTTTAGATGAATTTATTTATAAATAAAATTCATAAAATATTGTAGCATATATGATGTAAATGCTAAAGATCAGACAAAGTGGTGATCACTCAAAAGTATTAGTAGCAGGCCAGTTATCAGAAGGTTCCGTTAGTGCTGGTTTGTGCCGTTGAAACTAGCGTTTGTGCTGCTTTAGTTTATGAGATATTAATAATTAAATATTTGACCGATGACATCACCATC
This sequence comes from Garcialebias charrua, assembly GCA_038048925.1. Taxonomy (NCBI): domain Eukaryota; kingdom Metazoa; phylum Chordata; class Actinopteri; order Cyprinodontiformes; family Rivulidae; genus Garcialebias; species Garcialebias charrua. The sequence continues at coordinate 6,240 of JBBPBX010000813.1, forward strand.
ACCCCATACACCTCCAAAACGCACCGGAGTGGGCTCGTTTTTTAGTGCTCCGTTAGTGCTGGTTTGTGCCGTTGAAACTAGCGTTTGTGCTGCTTTAGTTTATGAGATATTAATAATTAAATATTTGACCGATGACGTCACCATCACCCCATACACCTCCAAAACGCACCGGAGTGGGCTCGTTTTTTAGTGCTCCGTTAGTGCTGGTTTGTGCCGTTGAAACTAGCGTTTGTGCTGCTTTAGTTTATGAGATATTAATAATTAAATATTTGACCGATGACGTCACCATCACCCCATACACCTCCAAAACGCACCGGAGTGGGCTCGTTTGTTAGTGCTCCGTTAGTGCTGGTTTGTGCCGTTGAAACTAGCGTTTGTGCTGCTTTAGTTTATGAGATATTAATAATTAAATATTTGACCGATGACGTCACCATCACCCCATACACCTCCAAAACGCACCGGAGTGGGCTCGTTTGTTAGTGCTCCGTTAGTGCTGGTTTGTGCCGTTGAAACTAGCGTTTGTGCTGCTTTGGTTTCGGAGATATTAAATATTATTTTTTTAGGTCATCTAAAGGTCACCATCACCCCATACAACTCCAAAACGCACCGGAGTGGGCTCGTTTTTTTTTTCCGTCATTTTAATATGGCCTTGACACTCTTTACAGAAGCCTATGATATCTATGTAGTTGTTTGTGACAGTTGGATAAACCTTTGCTCTGTGGAATACAAAAGTGCATGTGCTTTTGATCTTTTTCCATAACAGATCATTAATGACATGAGTCCATCCAGGTTTCAGAATCATGTATTCCCTTTTACCAGAAGATGAAAACTTGTCATTATATGCCACTTTTTCAGGAACAAATTTTGTCCATTCCTCAAAAGGAACTTCAAGCTGAAACACTGAGCAGTCATCTTGTCCAGGAGAAATAGAGCCAGAGTCACACTCTATGTCCACACTGCTGTCTGAATCGCTTCCCTTCTCATTGATGTCAGAGTCAGAGTCAGAGAGAATTTATTGTCATTTGCACCGCATGTAGTACATGTGTTGAAAACGAGATTATGTACACAGGGTCCCAGTTACATCCAACAACAAATGCAAGAGAAAAACAATAATAACATCTAGGATTAACTAAGAGAGACATCAGCTAGTAATACACTAAGCCCTAATGTAGTAGAAAAACATCATTATAAACAGCAGCACGAACATGAGTCATTATGAGCAGATGGTCACAGATGAACGCAGCAACAAGAAACAGATCAGTATCAACATGATGTGACATTTTGCAGTGTTTATTCTTATTATTTATTTATTCATGAGTCTGACAGCCTCAGGGTAGAAGCTGTTCCTCAGTCTAGTGGTTCTACATTTGATGCTCCTCAACCTCCGTCCCGAGGGGAGTGGTGCAAAGAGTGAGTGTGCTGGGTGAGTGAGGTCTTTCATGATGCAGGTGGCTCTTTTTCTGCATCTGGAGGTGTAAATGTCTGTGATGGTGGGGAGACTGACTCCCACAGACTTCTGTGCAGCCTTCACCACTCTCTGTAGAGCTTTCCTCTCTGCAACTGTGCAGCCTCCATGCCACACGTTGATGCTGGAGCACAGGACGCTCTCCACTGCACACCTGTAGAACGAGGTGAGGACTGAGCTTCTCAGACCAGCTCGTCTCAGCCGTCTGAGGAAGTAGAGTCTTTGATGTCCTTTCTTGATCAGGCTGGTGGTGTTATTGCTCCAGCTGAGGTTATCATTCAAGTGTACACCCAGGTACTTGTAGCTGGAGACCACCTCCACCGCAGATCCACCTATATACAGTGGGGTGTGGGTGTGTTTGTTCCTTCTGAAGTCCACAATCATCTCCTTCGTCTTCTTCACATTCATGTGAAGGTTGTTCTCTTTGCACCAGCTCTCCAGATGTTCCACCTCCTGTCTGTAGCTGGACTCATCATTATCTGTGATGCATCCCACCACAGCTGATGTCTAAGTATGACCAGATGTTGTATCTGTTTGTCTTTACAAAAGTGTACAGAGCTTTAGGAGTCATCTTGTTTTCCAGCTGCTGACTTATTTCTGTCCAAATAGGGGACGTTGGAATGGCTATTTTGCTATTTTGAACGATAGCCTGTTTTGATTTGCACAGAACTGCAAGAATGGCATCTTTGTGTACTGCTGGCTGTCGAGGCATCTAGTTAAAGAATAAAAAGGCTTTGATTAGCATTAACAAAAGTATCCTGGCCTGTATAATTTCACTAGCCAAAACACATTGGTATTCCAGAATTATTTAACAACTCAAATGTATGTTTACATTAGTCTTATCTATTAATTCTGTGTGACATTTATGTTAGATTGTGATTACGGTATGCTGTTTATTTATTTTTCGTTTCAGCATTGCATTTCTTTTTATCACTGTTGTGAAATTGCAATTATATTTCAATTTAAAAATATCTGCACTACATATGTCTGTTTGCCCTGTCTGATCTATTTCTGTTCTTTAACTTCCATGACTGAATATGAATGTAGAAGCTGCAAGATAAAATCTTGAAGAATCTTTTTTTCAATCTGTTTAAAAATTCTGGACTTAAACTGTGATGGAATTGTGGATATACATAAATATATATGTAACTGGGATACAACCATGCATCCCTCTCAGCTAATCTGGGGCTGGATTGCAGTCCCAGCAGTGTGAATCAGTGTTTTATATATAACCTCAACATAAAACATATATTTAAAAAAATACACATAAATAGTTTACTTACCTTTTAAAAAATAAAGTTCGACAGAGGGTTGGGAAATATCAAGAATTTAAATTTTTTCTTGAAATCACTATTAAAGTTTTTAACAGCTACTTTCCCGTTGTAAATGTTTGATGAATGGGAAGTGAAAATATCTCTTGCTTTACCGCCAAGAAGTCACCTGGTCACTGAGGTGAGAGGTCATGAGTGTCATCACGTGGGCGGAGCCAACCCGTATACTGGTCACTGAGGTGAGAGGTCATGAGGGTCATCACGTGGGCGGAGCCAACCCGTATAACGTGAGAACGTAACATCAACAAAGTTGCCTAATTTTCAATGCTCTTTTCAAAAATTGTTACAGACAGACGTCATCAATTTTAGTAATCGAGAATGACCAGAAAGAAAATTATATTTCCCATAAATTAAAGCGAGAGACGAAGCACTAAGACCACTCTGGTGTGTTTTGGAGCTGAGGTTGAATGAATGAATGGAGCTGGATGGGGTGACGTCACCGGCTGAAATTATAATATTAATATCTCATAAACCAAAGCAGCACAAACGCTAGTTTCAACGGCACAAACCAGCACTAACGGAGCACTAACAAACGAGCCCACTCCGGTGCGTTTTGGAGGTGTATGGGGTGATGGTGACGTCATCGGTCAAATATTTAATTATTAATATCTCATAAACTAAAGCAGCACAAACGCTAGTTTCAACGGCACGAACCAGCACTAACGGAGCACTAAAAAACTAGCCCACTCCGGTGCGTTTTGGAGGTGTATGGGGGGATGGTGACGTCATCGGTCAAATATTTACCCTTAAAGTGGCAGCGTCACCGGCTGAAATTATAATATTAATATCTCATAAACCAAAGCAGCACAAACGCTAGTTTCAACGGCACAAACCAGCACTAACGGAGCACTAACAAACGAGCCCACTCCGGTGCGTTTTGGAGGTGTATGGGGTGATGGTGACGTCATCGGTCAAATATTTAATTATTAATATCTCATAAACTAAAGCAGCACAAACGCTAGTTTCAACGGCACAAACCAGCACTAACGGAGCACTAAAAAACGAGCCCACTCCGGTGCGTTTTGGAGGTGTATGGGGTGATGGTGACGTCATCGGTCAAATATTTAATTATTAATATCTCATAAACTAAAGCAGCACAAACGCTAGTTTCAACGGCACAAACCAGCACTAACGGAGCACTAACAAACTAGCCCACTCCGGTGCGTTTTGGAGGTGTATGGGGTGATGGTGACCTTTAGATGACCTAAAAAAATAATATTTAATATCTCCGAAACCAAAGCAGCACAAACGAAAATTTTAACGGCACAAACCAGCACTAACGGAGCACTAACCATTCAGACTGTTTGCTTTAATTTTTGATGTGGGTGGGGTGTCAACTTCACTCAGCTGCCAATAGGCCCAAGAGACGCTGGCACATCTTGAGAGGCACCCTCTGGCCTAGCTGAAAATGTGCTAGGCAGAGGTGGAGGGATGAAACCCATGTCTCTGAGAGCCTTGCTCTGTACAGTATGGAGTTGAGCTGCACTTCCAGAAATACGGTTATCTGTGATGGGGTCAGGTTGCTTTTTGCCAGATTTAAAACAAAACCTAGAGCTTTCAGCTGAGACATCACCCTCTCTGTATGCTGCTGTGCCTGGACTTTGTCTCATCCAAGAATGAGCAGATCGTCCAGATAATTCAGAACTCTGACCCCCCTCAGTGGGGCCAAGGCCGCGTCCAGACATTTCGTGAATGACCGGGGAGCAGATTTCAAGCCAAATGGCATTGCCAAAAACTCGAACGCGATGCCCTGGAAGGCAAAGCGGAGATATTTTCTGTGGCAAGGCAAGATGCTGACGTGAAAAAATGCATCTTTCAGATCCACTGTGCAGAAATAATCCCCCGGTTGGGCCGAGTGAATTACTTGTCTGAGTGTCAACATCCTGAATTTGTACATTTTTATTCTTCTGTTCAGACTCCTGAGGTCCAAAATGGACCGCAAGCCCTGATCCCGTTTCGGGACCAGGAATCACTTGCTGTAATGACCCTTTCTTAAATTGTGAGCATAGACCATTCTGATCACTCCTTTCTGCATCATGACTGAGATCTCATCTCCTGAGACATGAGTGCTGTCTGGGCTTAAGGAAGACGGCAACACCCCCGTGAAAGGAGGTGGCCGCTTGTGTAACTGCAGCCGCAGACCAAGGGTGACAGTGGACGTGACCCACATGCTCGGTTTGCATATGTACTGGGTCCTTTGATGGACACAGTTTTATTAGAGGGGGGTTGGCCGCCTGTGTGAGACGGCTCCCCACGCTCTATATTGACATTGGTTACATAAAAAAATGGTGGGGTTTTCCCTTTAATGCTGAGTCGTGACACAGAACAGCTTGAGTAGTTTGAGACTTTATTGTTGTGTGTGAACGGCAATTTCTCTTTATTACACAAGCATTTGAGTGTTCTTGTATGTTTAAACGTTCTGGACCAGTTAAACTGTGTCCCTTTAACACAGATACTGGTGGTAAAAGTTTGGCCTTTTCTCTCCCTCTGTGGGTGAAGAAACCTGTAATGGTGCCGGGACAGCTCAGGATCATGCAGGCCTCTGCTTTCTCTCCGCACCGCAGGAGAAGTACTGGGTTGACCCGTGACTTCTGCACAGAGACGCTAAAACACTATGTGGTTGTATTAGTGCTTTAAAACAACATGTTGTCTTTATCGCACAAACAAGGGAACATGTTTGGTGTTTTAAAGGGGACCACATGTAAGTATTTAAAATTTTTATGTTATGTCTGTGTGCTATCTTGACAATATTAATTCATTTTAATACACAAAATAATTCTTAGATAATTAATTATACCCTTTTTAATTCTGCCATTTTTAACTTTCGTTTTGAACGACCGGTTTCTGATACTGAGTTCTGAAGTCCACGCCCTTCAACGATCTGTTTACGCCCTCTGTAACAGCCAGTATCTGTAATGTGTTGTTGTTTTAAAATTAGCTCTTTTTTTATTACTCATTTGACTTACTGTTAGTGTTAGCTTAAGATAACTTACCGAAACCCGTCTGAGCGCGCCGCAATTTGCTGCTCCTTTTAGCATTAGACCACCCGAATCCGATGCTAATGTTAGCTTGTTCCTCTTCCGGTGTTCGCCAGCTCCGCTCGTTGCACGCAGAGATTTTGGGAGTTATCGCTGTTCCAGTCAAGACAACACAAAGTTCACCAAGTGTCTCCCGTAAATTCATCCGTTGAAGCTGCTGCGAGGCTGTACAGTTGAAGCTCCGCTCCATCGCGCCAGAAGAGGGTCCCGTTGCCGCCGGTCCCTACGCCGGGGGTCCGCTCGTTTAATTTTTGCCGGCTGCGCGTTGGGAGCGATCGCAAATACACTAAAAATTGAACTAAAACATAAAAATAACAATTATACTTTATTTATAAAGCCATTTAAAAAAACACAGCTGCAACAAAGTGCTGTACACATGAAATTAAGAACATATAAACAAAAGATGAGATGAAATCATGAAAAACAACAGTCATGTGTTTAATACAGAAGTGGGTTGAGCCTAACCAGGGGTTGCTAGGTGAGGGGCTGGACTCAGGTTGGGGTGGGTTGTCCTCTCTCGCTTGTGACGTAACATGCGAGAGTATTTTAAAACGAAACGTATCTTATCACAGTAAAATAAATTTACTAGAGTAAATAAACCACTGGGTGCATTTTTTTGCCACTAGGACTGTTTTTTTATGAAGTACATACCCAAAGTTGAG
>JBBPBX010000813.1:12796-25410 GCA_038048925.1 Garcialebias charrua
CCGGGGGTCCGCTCGTTTAATTTTTGCCGGCTGCGCGTTGGGAGCGATCGCAAATACACTAAAAATTGAACTAAAACATAAAAATAACAATTATACTTTATTTATAAAGCCATTTAAAAAAACACAGCTGCAACAAAGTGCTGTACACATGAAATTAAGAACATATAAACAAAAGATGAGATGAAATCATGAAAAACAACAGTCATGTGTTTAATACAGAAGTGGGTTGAGCCTAACCAGGGGTTGCTAGGTGAGGGGCTGGACTCAGGTTGGGGTGGGTTGTCCTCTCTCGCTTGTGACGTAACATGCGAGAGTATTTTAAAACGAAACGTATCTTATCACAGTAAAATAAATTTACTAGAGTAAATAAACCACTGGGTGCATTTTTTTGCCACTAGGACTGTTTTTTTTTATGAAGTACATACCCAAAGTTGAGTAAAAAAACTTTAAAAAGTGAATTTTGAATATGTGGTCCCCTTTAACGAACATCTTTGTCCCTTCCACCATGGTCTCTTGGACCCCGGGGAGGTTTTTATATATGTGGCTTTCCTTTTGCCGTGGGTGGAAAAGCCCTCATCAGTGAGGATGTTGGTCACCGGTGTCACTGTGCGATAACCGCTTCAGTCCTGCTCTTACCCAGAGCGACTGTCGATGTGCCAGAAGGGCGGGCAGTAAAGTCTGTCATCCTGTGGGCCTCATCCAGCAGCTCTGCCGTCTTTTCCCTTTGTTGGTAGCCCCCTGCAGTTCCTGCAGCTTTTCTGCCTAGTGAGCCTGTAGCACCGAGGCCGTGCGGACCGCGGGGCAATGGGCGCGCTAGATCCTTTCCAGCTGCACTGCTGAAAACGACATGGTTTGCTAGGTAGGCCTTGGTGGCTGAAGTTCTGGATGTGAGGCAGACCCGTCAGTTCCCTGCCCTCCCAGTCCTGAACTGGGATAAGGAGGGGAAATGGTGGCCACTCTGGGTACCGACTCTGACCGTGTGAACCCAGTTGAAAAACCTGGGGACACCAGCGTGTCGTGCCTCACCGAGGTTGCTGCCTCGGGAGGAATAGTTACCCGCCAACCTTGACTCTTGTTGTCCCGGTGGGGGTGCAGGTCTTGGCACCTGAGAGACTCAGCCGTTCTACGGCACAGGTCAAGCGGAGCCGGAGTGGATCTGTCTGCTTCGACAAGCACCGTTGCAGCTTGTTGTGAAAAGTCCTCTGCTCCCTCCTCGAGGCCTTGCTCTGTCGTTGGAGGCTTCGTCAGGGGCAGTAGTTGGACTTTTCTCCTGTTTGGAGGAGATTCCCTCTGCTCGCACTTGTCCACTCCATCAGGGTTCCTTGAACTCTGACATGGTTAACGTCTGAGAGCCATCCTTTATCCCGTAGGTGGATAAGCTCTCAGCATCACGATGTTCTCGCCGTGGACGCAGGGAAACTACCAGTCAGCGTAGCTGATCAGGTAGGCAGAAATTCCACCTCCAGGACTGCTTTCTTTTCATTGCTGGTCGGAGAGCCTCCTTGTTAGCAGGAACTAAACGTGGAGGTACTCGTGAGCCCGCTAGTGGTGCTAAATGGGTCGCCGAGTAGAGTAGCAATTGGTAGACAAACTTAGCAGTTGTGGGATGAACTCAATCGTCGGTTCGGCTACACAGGATAGCGAAACCGACAGAACAGAAGGTTAGTTAGCAAGCTAGACTAAGCAGTTTTTCACATACCTCACAATGGATTCCTCCGTTGTCTGCTCGTAGCCGCGCTAATCGTGTTAGCAACGTTGCACGAGCCCGACATCCGTCTTGCGCTGTCATGGAAGCTATCGGTTAGCCGGGCTAACCGTGGTAGCTAGCCAGTTAGCAGCGGAGTTACTCGATTTCCACTTGCCTTTCTCCAGTGCCATCCGTGAGAAAAGGCGTCGAGTGTTTTCGCATGTAGCAACCCTAAGTTGACCGGACAGGCCTCGTGGGTGTCCGATGCTGAAAGGGGGTAGCCACATCCACTGGAGCAGGCTCAAGAGCCAGGGCTTTTGTTGGATTTCTTCGACTTTCTCTCGCTCTTCTCCGGAGCCATGGCCGAGAAGAGACGTCGAGTTGTAGCCAGTTAGCCATCCGCTAACGAAGAAGTCCTCTCGCTGAGCTGCTCGCGGCGGCTAGCCTGTTAGCTCTGTTAGCTAAGCAGGTAGCGTGTGGCGCAGTTAGCGTCAGCTAACTGAGCGGCGAAACAGCGGAAAAATAAAATGTCGACGACACTAGGTTAGCCTCTCGCTAACCCTAGCGCTCGCAGAGAATCCCTCCGTGATGCTCCGGGCAGGGAGCGAGCTCACCTCCAGTCGAGCAATCCTGTCACACGGAGTCCTCAGTCCTGCAAAATTCAAGTGTAAGCGAGGTGAAAAGCAAAAAGAGGATGAAGGTGGGGCGTCAGCCCCTTTTATGCAAATAGAGCGGGGCCTCATTGCTGACGCTGACGCCCACCTGCCTTGTTCAAGACGTGATTGTATTACTTCAGGTGAACCGCGCGGCGGCGCAATTCCCATAGTCATATGTTGCACTGAGTGTACTATAAGGGAACCTCGGTTATTAAACCAAGATTTTATCAGTTACATCTAATTGCCAAAACTAAATTTTACATTTGTCCAAAAGACTTCAAAACTCTTCTCCATGCAATCATCATCTCTAGATAGGATGACTGCAACTCTATGTTAGTCTTGAACAATCGGTTCTCCATTGCATGCAGTTAGTCCAGAACGATGCTGTATGTCTTTGACAGAAGATGTGACCTCTTCACTCCAGATTCAACGGTCTTACACAGGCTGCCTGTTCATTTTGAATCGATATGAAGATTATTTTACTTAACCCATTTAAGCCCAAATTTTTTTCAGAGTTGAAAGGCATGTTATTTTATCAGTTGGGTCCTTCTGATTCATGTTATGTATTTATTTTCATCATTCTGTATTTTGATTTGAAGAAAATGGCATTTTTATGACTGGCAACAATTGTTGCCAGTAGTCACACAGCTTGTCACTAGGTCAACTGTCACCCGTTCATAATAGAGAACTAATAATAATATAGTAATAACAAAATAATAATGTAGTCAGAATAAATAATAACAAAAAGTTGGAGCATCAGGTTCCTCCTGTATAAAATTCCAAACAACAAACAATTTGAACAGTTTTTTTATTCTTAATTTATTCGTCTGTAGACTCGAATTTTGTAACTTTGTAATCAAAACTTCAACAAACGTTTTTTTTTCTTAGAACCTCTAATAACACACATATATGGGGCGGCCGTGGCGTAGTGGTAATGGCAGTCGTCCCCCGATCGGAAGGTTGGTGGTTCGAATCCCGGTTCCGCACACCATGTGTCGTTGTTTCCCTGGGCAAGACACTTAACCCCGAGTTGCTCCCGGTAGGACTGGAAGGCGCCTTGCATGGCAGTCTACCGCTACCGGTGTATGAATGTGTGTATGAATGGGTGGATGGTTGGTATTGTAAAGCGCTTTGGGGTCCCTCATAGGGGGTTGGAAAGCGCTATATAAATAAGCTCCATTTACCATTTACCATTTACCATATATGTATATATTTCATCCCATACATTCCATCATCTTTTATGGATGATCTACTCAGTGTGGTACTTCTTGAAGCACTCCAAATGTAGTGGCCCATCCCACTTTTCACACGCAAACGATGTGCGTCCACCACAGTTTTTGCATCACTTGTACCTGCTACCAGTGTTGCAGGGCCAGTGGTTGAAATGATCAAACCTGGTGGCATCAGTTATCGCCATCTTCTGCCCTGCCTACTTGGCTTTGTTCCATGGCACAGGAGGAGGGTTTGGGCTACCAGCCTCTGGGAGGATAGGAGATCTTTCTGCCCACTTTTCCAGGTTCTAAATGAATGAAAAAACAAGCATGATAGATGAATGAATATGCCATGTTTTTGTTCATTTTCATTTATGATGCTATTGATGAATTATCAATATCCTCCTTTCTACAGTGTCATGCCCCATATGTAGAATGTTCTGTAAAAGCAATATCATGCTTGAGTTTGTGATGTTGGTCTGGATATCATCACTGTTGCTCTTGTCAAATGAAGAGCACTAGCGATCACCTCATGTCAAACATCACAAACACAATTGTGATATTGCTAAATAACATGCAGCCTTGTGTACCTGTAATAGCACCAGCTGTTCACCATGGCACTGTTCAGGGCCCAGCTGAAGCATGGCCACCACCACTTCTTGGACCATATGTTGACTCTGTAGCGGCTGACAAACTGGTCATGCAGGTCCACTCCTCCCATGTGTGTGTTGTAATCCTGGATACACTTGGGCTGTCTGACCTTGTCCATGGTCCGTTTTGGTTTGTTCTATCTCTTTGCCTCAGTTTCGATGAACTCCCTTTCCATGTTTGACACCACAGTGACCATGCTGTTGTCATTCCACCTTACAATCAGCTTCTCTGCCTCAACCAGATATTCAGCATTTCCTCTGGGTGTCTTCTTGAAGGTCTTGGGTTCTGTGAAAGGAACCTTGTGGAGCTGAGCTTGTCGCATCGTGCCACAGCTGCCATAGCCTCTCAGGGTCATCTCATCCACCAGGGACAGGGTTATGAAGAGGTTGTCATGGTAAAACTTGACTTCAGGTGGAACTTCAGCTTTCTCTGCCAGGCCAAGAACCACACTTGGTCCCTGACCAAGTCCAGTTTCCACCAGATCTGTGTGGCTTCCTACATATGGCTAGATCATCAACATATTTTACCTCAGCGAAACACAAGATAATGTTAGGCTAGCAAAAAAATTATGTTGGCTAGCAAGAGAATGATGTATGGAAGCGAATAAAAATCTTAGACACACAGGCCTTGACTACATAATTTATTTTGCTAGGAAGAGTACCCTTAGAAGACTAAAATAAGACATTGCACATCATTTTACAATTTGAAATAAGAAAATTAGGTGCAATCCTACAGACAGTGTTTTCCTGTAATTAGCGACAAGCTATGTGCCCATTGGCAACTTTTGTTGCCACTTACAAAAAGATGCCCATGAACAAAAAAATATTTATCCTAGGTACAATTTTTGTGGAGAGTATTACAGTAGAGACTTGAAAGATTAAATGATTATAAAAAAGTATGGGGGGAAACCATAAGAAATGTTATGAAAATTACCCTTTTCCAGGACTATTTGCATATTCCATGTCTTCAGCCGAATGGCCCAGGAAGCATGTGATATCATAAAACAGGAAGCACTTGGAAACATTTTTTAAAATCAAAACCTTTGTCTAAGTTGTCTACTAGTTTATAGGTGGAAAATGTTGCATTAATACATTTGAGATTTTTTTACTGAGTGGAAAATGACAGTGATACACTTTGGCAACAATTGTTGCCAGTGGGGCTAAATGGGTTAATTTTAAAGTTTTAAATGGTTTAGCCTCCTCTTTGAATCACCACCTTATTATAGTGGAGGAGTTTGTGCACCTGAATAATTCTAGGAGCTATCCAGTCAGTGCAATTGTAATTGCCCGGTAGGGTCTCCCAAGGCAGAGTGGTTCTAGGTGACAGGTCAGACGAAAAGTGATTCCAAAAACTCATATGGACAGAAAAAAAGCAAGGAACTCATTGGACCTTGCTCGAATGTGGTTTACCGTGGCACCACCATGGAGCCAGGCCTGAGGGAGGGGGTTGTCAGTGAGCTCATGGGGCCCGGTCAGGCTCAGCCCAAACAAGCAACATGGGTTTGCCTTTCTGTGGACCTACCACCTGCAGGAGGGGCCATTCGAGTTGGGTGCATGACTCCATGGGCATCTCATTGGGAGGTGGAAGGAATACTTTGCAAACCTTCTCAATCCCACTGGCAAGTTTTCTCTTGAGAAAGCTGAATCTGGGGACTTCTGGGTTTGTCTGTCCATCCCTGTGGCTTTGGTCACCAAGGTAGTTAAAAAGCTCTGTGATGGCAGGGCTCTGGAGATAGATGAGGTCCACCCTGATTTCCTTAAGGATCTCGGTGTTGCGGGGCTGTCTTAATTGACATTCCTTTGCAACATCACATGGACATTGGGGGCAGTGTCTCTGGATTGGCAGACTGGGATGGTTGTTCCCCTCTTCAAAAAGGGGGACTGGAGGATGTGCTCCAATTATACCCTCACCCATGGTCATGAACTCTGGGTAGTGACCGAAAGAACGAGATTGCAGATACAAGTGGTTGAAATTAGTTTTCTCCGCAGCGTAGCTGGACTCTACCTTGGAAATAGGGTGAGAAGTTCAGTTATTCAGGGGTTACTAAGAGTAGAACTGCTGCTCCTCCACATTTAGAGAGCCAGTTGAGTTGGTTTGGGCAGCACGGTGGCACAACTGGTAGAGCTGCTGCCTCTCAGCGAGAAGGTTGCCAGTTCAAATCCCGGTCCGGGGCCTTTCTGGGTGGAGTTTGCATGTTCTCCCCGTGCATGCGTGGGTTTCCTCCGGGTACTCCGGTTTCCTCCCACAGACCAAAAAACATGCTTGTTAGGCTGATTGGTGACTCTAAATTGACCCTAGGTGTGAGTGTGAGAGTGGATGGTTGTTTGGTGTGAGTGAGACAGGTCCCTCTTGTAAATGAGTCCCCGTGACTCAACGAGGCTAGCCTGTGTAAAATAAAGGTTGAATGAATGAATGAATCTGGTAAGGATGCTCCCAGGGCGCCTCCTAGGGAGATGCTTTGGGATAGTCCGACTGGGAGGTGACCCCGGGGAAGATCCAGAACACGCAGGAGAGACTGTGTTTCTTGGTTGGAATGGCTTAAAGTCCTCCCAGAAGAGGTGGTTGTGGAAATAGGTTTTCTGGACCTCCCTGATCAAGTTGCTGCAAGCGACCCAACTTCGGAACGAGTGAAAGATAATTGATGGATGGATGGATGGATGGAAATGGTTTTGCAGCCAGTTGTTTATTAAAATGTTTGGATTTTCATAACGCAGACAGTGCACTGAGATCCTCCAGCCAGATACTCTTAGTGCAACCTTCTTCTTTCAGCTGTTCCCATTTTAGGGGTTGCTACAGCAAATCCTCCTCCTCCATCTAACTCTGACCTCTGCATCCTCTGTCCCCACTCCAACTACCTCCATGTTCACTGCATCTACATATCTACTCTTTGTCTTTTTCCTGGCAGTTGCATTTCTAACATCCTTCTACCAATATACCCACTGTCCCTTCTCTGGACATGTTCAAACCATCTCAGTCTGGCCTCCCTAACTATAAGATACTCTCAGTGCAACCAAAGGCTGATTTCAGCACCGAGTGGATCAGGCCCCCAGATTCTGGATCAACCTGCACCCTCAGAACCTTTCCCTTGATATTTGTTCTGCAGAGTCTGTCCTGTCTTTAAATCCTGCCTGAAAACTGACTTTTAATTAAAATTCAGTTTGAGTTGCATCAACAGTTTAAAGTTGTGGTATTTTTAAGTTGTTGTTAGGTTAGGTCCACTGTGAGAGGGTGCTATTTAAAAGACTTAGCTGAATACAACACCTCAGACTGAGGAAGTCTTTCGGACGAAAGACAAAACGTTTCTACAATTTTTTTTGCTTTGTCTTGTTTTGTTTTTTTGAATGTCCCTAGGACAAGACTTAGCTTTTTTAGATTTTTCTACCTGGATTATTGAGCATGCATCAGGGTATTTTTAAGTTGGTTTTAGTCTATTTTATTATACTTGTGGATATTTTTTATGCCTGATGCTTAACTTATTGTATTGTTGTTGTATTTTTTTGTTGTTGTTTTTTTGTTCTCAACCTCCTTGTGAAGAACTTTGGTCAACATTCCCAATAATTCTCAATCAGGTCATCTGGACAGTTTCTTTTTAGTAGAAACGTTTCACCCTCACTCCAGAGGGCTTTCTTGCTTTGGTCAACATTGTTGTTTTCAAAAATGAAATTGACATTGACAGTGAATATTGTGAAATAAAATTCATAGTAAAACAGCAGCAGCGGTGGTTGCCAGAACAAACGTGTGTGCAAATGTGTAACATAAATGAGGTGTTTGTGTGCGGCTGTAACTTGTTGACTCACACAGCGGTCCCAGCTCGGTGATATGATCAAATGCACATGATGGAGTGGTGCCAAGGGTGGCACAGAACTGAAACACACATAAAACCAGCCATCAAGTCTCTGTTTGTCTTGTTCAGTGTCACAGCAAAAATATCAGAAATATTTATGAACCACTAAATGTGTTTTCAGGCCCAGCTGCTTCCTCACAAGCACAGAAATGTTCAACAAAGATGGAGGTGTCATTTGGACTCAGATTAAGCCTGCTCTCTATTTTTCACTGACAGTGATCTGCAGATGAGACCAGAGTTATTGGTCCTAACCAGATCGACTCCATCAGGTCCAACAGAAACAAAGTTATCCCTGGGCAGAACCTCGGCTGCAGCTCAACAAAATTACATCACTGGGACTTAAAAAGCAGCTGGATGTTAGAGCTGCAGAAGTCCACTGATACACATGTTGATCTGACTAAAAAAAGCATATTGTTAGCCTAAGTGTCTGCATATTTTTGTTGTTTTCTGTTTCTTACATAAAATGGGATGAGTCCAGCTGCTTTGTCTTCCTCCACCATCTTCCTCAGTGTTTCCTCTCTGATGGCGTAGTGTTGGTCTGCAGGAACCTTCCTCATCAACACAGCGCCAATAAGAGCTGCACGCTCTACAGAGCAGTGGGCCTTCAGGACCAAAGACACACATTGGTCAGAAGGGAAAAACATACTTTTTAAAAATTATTTCTGCTAAAACATCCCTTGAATGACAGACACAAACTCATTTTCTGATTTCATAAAATTTTTAAAATATGACAACAAAATTGGTGTCAAGTAAAAAAAACAACAACAAAAAAAAAAAACAGACTCATAAGTAATAACTGTTAGTTTAACTTCTGGTATAAAAAAACAGTTTCAGCAGTTTTTTTTTTTTACTTCTAATACATGTATTTTATTTGTATATTTCAGGGTTTTTTTATATCGTAAATGTCATCATTTGCTGATGTTCTGCCTGTTGCGTACAAAAGCAACATGTTCTTGGCCAGGTTGATGAAAACCACAGTGTTCTCTCGTAAAGGTCTGCGTGGCCCTCAGGCAGTTCCGTAATCCAATCACAGAGTCATCCTGCTGTTATACCAGATCACAGACCCACCACCCCCTCTCCTCCAAAAGACTAAAAAACCTTTACAAGGGTTATCATTTGGACTTCACGTGAACTGCAGGGAACAGACAGAAACTCTACAAAAGCACAACTTTCTTTAATAATAAAACGTTTTTTCTCAATCAGTTTTAAGATCTGAAGAGGTCAAAAGATATGTTGTGACTTAATAAACACCAAAAATGTCACAATCAGTTTACAAATCCAGAGTAAAACCATAGATATACGGTAGGATCTGATGTTGTATATCTCCGTATCCTTCACATATACTTATACTTATATTTACGGATATTCCCGGAAATGGACCGCAATGATCCTTAAAAAATCCCAAAATCTCAAAATCCGGATACTTATCTTTAGCAGACCCTTGACAAATAACAGCCACATTTATTTTGGATCTGCCGAAGATAAGTATCCAGATTTTGGGATTTTTTAAGGATCATTGCGGTCCATTTCCGGGAATATCCGAACACAGATCCTTCCGTATATCTATGGTTTTAGTGCTGTAAAGAACTAAGGCAAAACATAGAGGATTTATTAGATTAAAGAAAATGAAAATGCTGACGAGGCAGCAAACTCAACAAAAACAAGAAAATAATTAAAAATAAACACAGGAATAAAAACACTGGGAGGATCGAAACTGCATACAAAGTACCTGTAATGCTCCACTGAGGGAGTCACAAGAGGAGCTGACATATAAAGAGCAAAGTTAGTGAACATAAATGAACACCTGGTGGGGAAAACTTTGGACAGGTGGGAGTGGGCGGAGCAAAGACTGAGTAACAGGGAACACAGGTTAAAAAAAATAAAAATAAATAAATAAATATGCACAGTAATCACAAAAACATCTCAACCGCAGGTGCATCTCAAAACATTAGAATATCATGAAAACATTCTTTTTTTTTGTCAGTCACTTCAGAAGATGAAACTAATTTAATACATAGATTCATTGATTCATTACACAGAGTGAAGTATTTCAAGCCTTTATTTCTTGTAATTTTGATGAATAATACTAATAAACATCAAAAATCACAGATCATGATACAAAATAAATGATAAAGTTTATGTAATATGTTGACAAAGAATTTTAAGTAAGAGTACCTGCTCAGAGGTGTACGCCACCAGTTTGGAGAGAATGTCAGCCTCAGATCTTTGGGAGTCTCGAGCCTGGGCCCACCTGACAGCTTTACAGCGAGCAGCGAGCAGAGACATCAGGGTCGCCTCACAGGCTGTGCTCTGCAGGAGAGTTGCAGCACATGCTCTGTGAGTTTCGTGTTTTTGAGGCAATGCAGAGTGATGGAACCTGGCAAGTGGAGGGGGCATATTTATCCACCACCAGGTGCAATGGAGGAGCTAGGGAGTAGCCAGTGGTGGCCTTGAGTTTCATCTTATTTAAAATAAAATAAAAAGTCTGGAAAAAACAAAAGTTAAAGTTAACGATTCATGGTGCATTTCAGGAAAATACTGTTGGGTTGATCAACACAGACGTCACTGTCTCAACCAGAGTTATTGTATTGAACAGTATGGTATTTTTAATTACAAAACAAACTGCGTTAAATGTATGAGTAAGAACATATTATTCTATATTCTACATTATATATATATACAGGGAGTCCTCAACTTATGGCGCCCCCGACCTACGGCAACCCGGACTTACGAACGAGCCCCGATAAAAGTATGTAATCGAGCTACGGCATAAATGCGTCATTACGGCACGTAAAATCGTCATGATGGCGGAAATTTACATGAGGGTGGGAGGCGGGGGGAGGGGTTTACCTTGGCTGTTGGCGCATGACAATGGAAAAGTACCCCTGGCAGGTGGAGGGGTGGGTGCAGTGACAAGGTGAAACTACCTCAGCGGATGAATACATGAGTATTGTACCTTGCAAAACAAAGGCGGAGGGATACAGGTTCGTAAAGGTATTTAAAGGGACGCGCCAAGCCAAGCCGCGTGGTTGAGTTTTGGCGACTGAAGAGAGCGTGTGTATTAGCGAGTATCTTAGCAAGTGTACTGTATTAGCACGTTGTTAGCACGTTGTTACTGTACAACAGTTTGAAATATGGGCCCCAAGCGAGCGAGCAAGTCCACGGATGGGAGCGCGGCTGGTAAGAAACCGTGCAAAGCCATCACACTTGAGACAAAAGTCAAGATAATAACATTGTCCGATCAGGGCTTAACCCCGACGGCAATAGGAGAGAAGCTAGGGTTAGCGCGTTCCATGGTGGGAACGATTATGAAGGACAAAGAGAGGATTTTGATGCATGTTCGGGGCGCAGCTCCAATGAGGTCAACAATCATAACTAAGCAGAGGTCAGGTCTGTTAGTTGAGATGGAGAGGTTGCTGGTTCTATGGCTGGAAGACCAATCTCAGAGGCACATGCCCATTAGCCTGTCTGTGATTTGGGAGAAAGTGCGGCAGATCTACTCTAGGCTACAACGGAGGGGTGAGGGGGGGAGGGTACTTCATCACAGACTGATGGCAACGAAGGTACTTCAGCGGGGGATGATGGCAGTGGAGCAGAGCAGTTCAACGTATCAAAAGGGTGGTTCCAACGCTTCAAGGAGAGAGCCAATTTTCACACCATCAAGATACAGGGTGAGCATGTGTTTAATTTTGATTTTTTTTTTTATTACAGGTAGTCCCCGACTTACGATTATTTATTTATTTTTTTATTTCTCTTTTTATTACAGTGTTACAACAGCTTCATTACAGTGTTACATCAGCTTAACCATGTCAAGTTTGTGTGCATTTAAACAGGGGAGGCCGCCAGTGGTGACCCCGAGGCAGCTG
Source organism: Garcialebias charrua (assembly GCA_038048925.1). Classification (NCBI taxonomy): domain Eukaryota; kingdom Metazoa; phylum Chordata; class Actinopteri; order Cyprinodontiformes; family Rivulidae; genus Garcialebias; species Garcialebias charrua. The sequence goes on from JBBPBX010000813.1 coordinate 24,712, forward strand.
AGGCCTTCCCAGAAAAACTGGCTCAGATCATCAGGGACGGCGGGTACACTGCCCAGCAGGTGTTCAATGTGGATGAGAAAGGGCTGTTCTGGAAGCGTTTGCCCGACCATACCTACATCAGCAGGGACGAATGAACAGCACCAGGTCACAAGGTTGGCAAGGAGCGTTTGACCTTGCTGTTCGGAGCGAATGCTGCTGGTGATTGTAAATTGAAGCCTCTGTTGGTGTACCAATTTGGGAATCCCAGAGCCTTCAAGAATCTTGATTAAAAAAACGCTGCCAGTCTATTGGAGCGCAAACCATAAGGCCTGGGTGACACTGGCTGTATTCGAAAATTGGTTCACCAACCACTTTATGTCAGATGTCAGGCGATATTGCAACGCCAACATCATTCTCTTTAAAGTCCTGCTGGTGTTGGACAACGCACCAGGGCACCCTGCACATCTCACCGACCTTGGCGCACATGTGAAGGTGGTGTACCTGCCTCTGAACACCATCTCACTCATACATCCGATGGACCAGGGGGTCATCAGCACCTTCAAGGCCTACTACCTCCAGAGGGTCATCTGTGATGCTTTGGAGGCAACCGAGAACAACCCAGAAGTCACCCTGAAAGACTTTTGGAAAAAGTATAACATCCTGGATGCTGTGAACAACATTGGTCACTCGGGAATGGGTGATATATATATATACATATAT
>JBBPBX010000813.1:45982-107055 GCA_038048925.1 Garcialebias charrua
CGTAGATTGACCAGTAAATTGAGAGCTTTGCCTTTTGACTCAGCTCTCTCTTCACCATGACAAACCGGTACAGCGCCCACTTCACTGCACCTATCCGCCTATCGATCTCTAAATCCATTTTTCCCACAATCGTGGAAAAGACCCCAAGATCCTTAAACTCCTCCACTTGGGACAGGACCTCTTCCCCGACCTGGAGAGGGCACTTTACCCGTTTCCAACTCAAGACCATGGCCTCAGATTTGGAGGAACTGATCTTCATCCCGGTTACGTTACACTCTGCTATGAACCTCTCCAGCGAAAGCTGTATATCACAACCTAATGAAGCCAATAGGACCACATCATTTGATTTGATTTGATGTTTATTCATTCATTTTAAAAGAACAATACTGTACAAGACAGTTTCATCAGATACAAGAATACAAGTAGGATAAAATGAAGGGAGCAGAAAGAAGATGAAATCTTATTATATCTGCCCCTTATTTCACAGTTTGTTCAACCAATGATAACCTTCAAACTACATCACAGAATGAATAATTCTACTTAATTTTTCTAACTGTAATACACAAACTACGTCACAAAATGAATAATTCTACTTAATTTTTCTAACTGTAATACACAAACTACATCACAAAATGAATAATTCTACTTAATTTTCCTAACTGTAATACACAAACTAGATCACAAAATGAATAATTCTACTTAATTTTCCTAACTGTAATACACAAACTACATCACAAAATGAAAATTCTACTTAATTTTTCTAACTGTAATACACAAACTACATCACAAAATGAATAATTCTACTTAATTTTTTCTAACTGTAATACACAAACTACGTCACAAAATGAATAACTCTACTTAATTTTTCTAACTGTAATACACAAACGCACTAAGCTTATCAATTACGCCTTTTATACAAAGTTAAACCTTTTTTAAATCGTTTTGATTTAGAAAAGGCCATCCATGCTTTTATCACCTCAAGACTTGACTACTGTAATTCCCTGTATGCGGGAATCTCCCAATCCTCCATTAGACGCCTTCAATTGGTCCAAAATGCTGCAGCTAGACTTTTAACCAACACCTCCAGACGTGAACACATTACCCCTGTTTTATTTTCTCTCCATTGGCTTCCAATTGATTTTAGAATTAAATTCAAAATTTTATTATTCACTTTTAAAGCACTCAATGGTCTTGCCCCACTATATTTGACTGATCTCGTAACTGTCCGTGAATATAGGAGAACACTGAGATCATCTAATACATTTCTCCTGTCCATCCCAAAGTCCAACTACAAACGTTGGGGTGACCGGGCCTTTTCTGTCGTTGCACCCAGTCTCTGGAATAAGCTACCTCTGGACTTGCGCTCCATCACTCATATGGAGTCTTTTAAATCTAATCTTAAAACCTTTTTATTCAGGCAGGCTTTTAATACCTAGTACAGTAGTTCTTTGACATTCTTGTTAGGTCTTAATTGTTGTTAGGTCTTAATTGTTTTTAATTTTTAACTGGCTGTTTTTTATTGTTATTTTTGATTGTTTGTTTTATTTCTGTATTGTTCAGCACTTTGTGCACCTTCTGGCTGCTGAAAAGGGCTCTATAAATAAAGATTGATTGATTGATTGATTGATAAGCTACATCATAAGTACAACATAAGTGTAATACACAAAGACACTAAGTTACATCATATATAGTTTTTGAGCAAGTCCTTTTTGACCTTTTTCTTAAATGTATACATTGATTTTGCATTTTTAACATCACTCTCCAGAGCATTCCACAATCGAACTCCCTGAATTGAGGTAGACCGTCCCTTTAAGCTGGTTCTGAATTGTGGTTTGATGAATATCTGTCCCTTTGAGATTGTAACAACTTTGTCTTTTTATAAAATTTCTTTGGATATTTAAAGGTAATGTGTTATTATGAGCCCTATACATAACTGATAAAATACTATATTCTACCAATTCCTGGAATTTCAATAAGTTTAGCTGAAGAAACAAGGTGTTTGATGGGTGACTGAAATGTTTTCTGGTGATTACTCTTACAGCTCTCTTTTGTAAAATAAAAACAGGCTTTGTAATTGTTTTGCACGCTTTTCCCCAAACCTCAATACAATAGATTAAATGTGGAGCAATGATTGTGTTATACAACATATGCAGAGCTTTATCAATTAAAAAATCCCTGACTTTATACAGTACTGCAATTGATCTAGCTATTTTTGTTTTAATGGAATTTACATGATGTTTCCATGTCAGTTTGTCATCAATGATAACACCCAGAAACTTCACTTCACTCACTTTACAGATCACAACATCTTCAATTTCAAATGGATCGTCATCAACAATTCTCTTTTTGTTACTGAATATCATGTAATTAGTTTTATCTAAATTCAAAGATAATTTGTTTAATTTAAACCAAGTTTGTATTTTTATAAATTCTGTTTTCATCATATCCAAAATCTGTTTTATGTCTTTACCCGAACAGAAAAATGTGGTGTCATCGGCAAAAAGAACACATTTAAGAAGTCCTGACACATTTACCAAGTCATTCACATATAAAATAAATAACTTTGGTCCAAGCACAGAGCCCTGAGGATCTCCACAATTGATATCACATCATCTGTAAAAAGCAGAGACGCAAGCCTATGTTACCAAAACGGATCCCCTCAACACCTTGGTTGTGCCTAGAATTCTAAGTATTGGTGGATTTAAATATTGATTCACAACTAAACTAGTCTGAATTGTCTACATGTAATAATACAATTTAGTTGCCTAAAATGACTAAACTAGTTTTTGATACTAATCAGATTATTTAGGTGCATAAATCAAGCTAGGCTAGTTTGTGAGGCTCAAATGTTCCCAGACAGTTTTGGGGCTTAAAACTAATAAAACTACTACTGTTGTCTATACTTCTTGAATTGTATGGTTTAGATGCCTCATTAGTTAAGAAAATGTAAATTTGGCTGTATGGATTTGGCATCAAACTGTAAATGAACATAATCAGTACAGGTAAATCTTGAAAATTTACTGTGCCAGGAGTTTCTTACATTCATGTTGTAAAACTGTACATAGTGAATATGTTATTTGTAAGATAAAAGGATAAAAACGGAATAATCTAATCCACATGTCAAACTCAAGGGCCGGGGGTCAAATGTGGCTTTTGTTGACATATCTGGCCACCAAGATGATACATGAAACATAAAATACTTTTTCAATTGATTTTTTCAGTAATCTTTGATTATGAAGTCAAAAGTGCAACAGAGAACGTCAAATGAGACCAATCGAACTCTTGTTGAGGAACCTGCAACCAAGAAAAGATGTTGGGTATCTTGACTTGAGTTAATATAGATTCTGAAACTGTCCCGTTGAATGCTGTTCAAAAGAAAGGCCCCTGTTTTGTAAGTGAGTTTGACACCCCTGATCTAATCCATCGTGGGCCAACAGAACAGAAGTATGAACTCTCACAAGAAAATATTGTAAAGACATTAGGCAGTTTTTCTAGAGATTATTCTAGTCATCCATCCACCATCAGCTTCCTGTTCGGGTCACTGGTGCCCATGTCCAGCTATCATTGTGTGAGAGGCTTTGGACCCTCTGGACCGGTCCAAGTCCATCACAGGGACACATAGAGACAAACAAGACAAACAACAATTCACTCTCTCACCCACGTCTAGGGACAATTGTTTCTGGTCTGTGGGAGGAAACCGGAGTACCTGGAGAAAACCCACGCATGCACGAAGAGAACATGGCAACTCCACACAGAAAGGCCCCGAGCCGGGATTTGATCCCTCAACTTTCTCACTGAGAGGCAGCAGCTCAACCAAACCCTGTTCTAGTAGTAAATAATTTAAGATATTTAACTTCTTTCCAATCTTTAAGATATATAATGTAACCTCACATTCTATGTTTCTAAGTTTGGCTATTATTCAAGACAAACACCGAATTTTGTCTCGAAATCCTACATGTATGCAATTTACTGCAAGAACATTCCCAAAATGAACATTTCTGACAAACTCCATAACAAAACGTCTAGATCAAGAATAGAGTCCAGAAATATATTCACTTCTAAACTGGCTTATGCCCCCATTTTTTAAAATTTCCATGTAAATGTTTTCCATGGTCCTATTATTAAGAGAGACGAACTGCAATAACCACACAACTTCCATAGCAGAAAGAATGCTATGATAGAACAATGCAGTGATGAACAACACCCACACATTGTGCCTAATCCTGTTTTCTCATAAATATTTAAGCATCGCTGTCGCTGAGGTGACACCTTTTCATCGAACATGGTTGGTCATGTTGCAGCTTTAGTTGCTGGCGACCGGCCATCAAGATGAACCTCGTGTCTTGACTCCTGACAAGCTGATTGTCTTCGACTGGGGGCTGCGGGGGCTGACGGGAGTGCATATTCAAAGATGACCACAGGGACATGGCCCAGGTGTCTCCTTGCTGAAACAGGAGAGTGAGGCTGTCAAGGTGTGACATATGAGCTAATGACCCCTTGGCCTTAGCAGTTCAATAGATTGTGGGTGTGTGGAAAGGTAAAAGTGCCTCAGCAAACAGCGTTGAATGCTGTTCAAAAGAAAGGAAAATGTGTCATGAAGCATTTAACCAAAACCAGAGTTTGGGACTTTAGGTGAACCTCGCTGACTTAAAGCAGTTTAGATTCACTGCACCTCTACTGAATTTGCGAACACTCTTTAGATGTGGGCTTCTTTTCTTCATAGAATCCTGCAAGGCAGTCAAGATTTAGTGCATTAAGAAGACAATTGTTTGTGAAATTCTCTGCTATAATCCCATGACCCACTTTTGGTGTGTTGCAGGAAAAAAAACCATGAATTCCACTGGATGGCTTTATCACGGTCCGCTTTCAAGAATAAATTTCCATCATTTAATGTAATGGTGAACTGCAAGCTTTGCACTTTTTTTTTTTTTTTTGTTAAGAATGATTCCCATACAATCACGTCACGTGACGATGAATCTCCTGGTGGGTGTGCGAGGCGACAAGCAGCCTTAAATCTGATTTAATGCTGACATCTTTTGGATGGCAGGTATTGTTTGTTGCGTTCCTTTTGTGTGCCTTAATGAATAATAAAAGGACAACATCGATGGTGCTCTATGAGAAGACGGATTGGATTACAAGTTGTTCCTGCTTGTGGTGAGGTGGCTTCTGGATCTTTAGGATAAATACCCTGATGCATGCTCAATAATCCAGGTAGAAAAATCTAAAAAAAGCTAAAGCCTGGTTTATACTTCTTGTCTCACGTCTTTTACCCCCCCGTTGAGTAAACCCAGCGATGACGTAATTGCGTGTGTGTCACCGACCGCATTGAGTGTTTATATTTCTAAAAGACGTGGGGATAATCCCTCCCTCTTCCCTCCCACTGCACACGTCACGCGCACTCCCACTGCATGTTTTATCAGGACAAACGGATTTAATATAATGATAGGCTCCATTACCTCCATTTGTGAGTCCGTTATCACGAGTGTAGCCAGAATTTTACGAGGGGCGGATTGTTTAAAGGAAACGTGGACCTTAAAATGGCAACACGCCTCGGTGGCTCACTGGAAACGCGTAGGGTTTCCGCTCCAAAGCTTTTCTCGACTCGGGTTCGAATCTCACCTGGTTGAACTTATTTTACGTTTGTCTTTTATTGGATTTAAAAAAAAAGAGTTTGTGTTAACCACAGGCATATTAACTCCTTTTTTTTAAATCCAATAAAAGACAAACGTAAAATAAGTTCAACCAGGTGAGATTCGAACCCGAGTCGAGAAAAGCTTTGGAGCGGAAACCCTACGCGTTTCCAGTGAGCCACCGAGGCGTGTTGCTATTTCAAGGTCCATTTTTTCTTATGTCGGCTGTTGTAATGTTTGTAGTCGTCCCCCGGTGTTTAATGTATGTGTCCAGCCACTGCAAAGACAGGTATAACGGAGGAACTGGATTGGTCCCGCCAGGATCCCCGCTCCGGACCGCCTCGGCGAGTTTCTCTTCAAAACTATCCATGTCTGTCAAAGCAAAAACAAAAACCGGCTTCTAAAAGAGTAGCGGGTAGCGTGTAGCGGTGTCATACACCATATATGGACATCCAAACAAAAAACGCCCACAAACTTTGAACCAATCACACGCTGCGAACCGTATCTCGGAGTTCTGACTGGGGGCCATGTACAAGACAGCTGTCACCGGGGGATCGCAACGGGAGTGCAGACGGAAGTTGCGCAACTTTTTTCACTCAACGGGGGGTAAAAGACGTGCGACAGGATAGAAGTATAAACCAGCCTTAAGTCTGGTCCTCTGGACATTCAAAAAACAAAACAAAGCAAAAAAAAATGTGTAGAAACGTTTCGTCTTTCGTCTTTAAGATAAATGTTTTGTTAGTGATCATGTTCAAACACACAAAGTCTGGGTTCAGGCCAGGAGCGCTTGAAAGGCGTGGTGAAATGGGACCACTTTAGTTAGTAAGTAAGTAGTGCAATATGTTGTCATTGTATGTTCCCATACAATGACGAAATTAGTTCTCTGCATTTAACCCATCACACTATACCCAGGTGGAGCAGTGGGCAGCTATGTATAGACATGAGCCTACTTTTTATTCTTCTGTGCTTTACCTTATCTCGTGTGATTTGTTAGTGCTCGAGGATGTTGGAAATAACTATGAATTATGGGAGCAGCTGTGGCTGAGTGGTTAGAGCATTTGTCTTCCAATGGGAGAGTTGGGGGTTCGACTCCACCAGCAGTCACATGCTGAAGTGTCCCTGGGCAAGTCACTGAACCCCTCATTGCCCCCAATGGGTATCTCATCAGTGTATGGATGTGATAAAACACTGATTAGTACAGTGGCCCCAAGGTTAAATGAACAACATTTGAAAAAATGAAATTACATTAAGCCAAAGCGGAAGTGGCCCAAATCACATTTGAAAAAACTAAATAATATAAGAATTAGTTCCTCCAAATCCAAGGCCATGGTCTGGATCCGGAAAAGGGTAGAGTGCCCTCTCCGTGTCGAGACTGTACCCGTTTGTCGTGGTGAAGAGAGAGCTGAGTCAAAAGGCGAAGTTCTCAATTTACCAGTCGATCTACGTTCCTACCCTCATCTATGGTCATGAGCTTTGGGTTGTGACCAAGAGAATGAGATCTCGGATACAAGTGGCCGAAATGAGTTTTCTCCGCAAGGTGTCTGGGCTCTCCCTTAGAGATAGGGTGAGAAGCTCAGTCATCCGGGAGGGACTCGGAGTAGAGCCGCTGCTTCTCCACATCGAGAGGAGCCAGTTGAGGTGGCTCGGGCATCTGGTTAGGATGCTCCTGGACGCCTCCCTGGTGAGGTGTTCCGGGCATGTCCCACCGGGAGGAGACCCAGAGGAAGACCCAGGACGCGCTGGAGGGACTATGTTTCTCGGCTGGCCTGGGAACGCCTTGGGATTCCCCCGGAGGAGCTGTCCCAAGTTGCTGGGGAGAGGGAAATGCGCTGGTGTAGATTCTCAGTCGTCCAGGACATGATAAAATCAAAAAAGGTGTTCAATACAGAACAACTGGACTTTATTTGTAACAAACAAGACGTTTCGCTCATCATCCGATAAGCTTTCTCAATTGGAGACTGTGAGAGGGAGAGAGAAGTAATAAGCAAAGCTGGGCCACTGGTGCACACCAAACTAGGTAAATTGGAAGCTAATACACACACATACTTGGGATAACACGTGGCTGTGACCCATTCAAAGTTCTGTGTGTGAAAGCAGAGCTTACAGAAAACACACACACACCCTACTACCCTCAGCACTGGCTCTCCTCAGGGATGTGTGCTGAGCCCCCTTCTGTTCACTCTGCTCACATATGATTGTACAGCCACACTTCCAGGCTGTCATATTGTTAAGTTTGCAGATGATACAGCGGTGGTGGGATGCATTACAAACAATGATGAGTCCAGCTACAGACAGGAGGTGGAACACCTGGAGAGCTGGTGCAAAGAGAACAATCTTCACATGAATGTGAAGAAGACAAAGGAGATGATTGTGGACTTCAGAAGGAACAAACACACCCATGCCCCACTGAAAATAGGTGGGTCTGCAGTGGAAGTGGTCTCCAGCTACAAATACTTGGGTGTACACATGAATGATAACCTCAGCTGGAGCAACAACACCACCAGCCTGATCAAGAAAGGTCATCAGAGACTCTACTTCCTCAGACGGCTGAGACGAGCTGGTCTGAGCAGCCCAGTCCTCACCTCCTTCTACAGGTGTGCAGTGGAGAGCATCCTGTGCTCCAGCATCAACGTGTGGCATGGAGGCTGCACAGTTGAAGAGAGGAAAGCTCTGCAGAGAGTGGTGAAGGCTGCACAGAAGTCTGTTGGAGTCAGTCTCCCCACCATCACAGACATTTACACCTCCAGATGCAGGAAAAGAGCCACCTGCATCATGAAAGACCTCACTCATCCAGCACACTCACTCTTTGCCCCACTCCCCTCAGGACGGAGGTTGAGGAGCATCAAGTGTAGAACCACTAGACTGAGGAACAGCTTCTACCCTGAGGCTGTTAGACTCATGAATAAATAAAAATAAAATAAAAAATAAACACTGCAAAATATCACATCATACTGATGCTGATCTGTTTTCTTGTTGCTGTATTCATCTGTGTTCATCTGTGACCATCTGCTCATACAAACTCATGTTCGTGCTGCTGTTTATTCCCACTATATTAAGCTTAGTGTATTACTAGTTGATGCTTTTCTTAGTTAGTTCTAGATGTTATTACTGTTTTTCTCTTTCATTTGTTGTTGGATGTAACTGGGACCTCGTGTACATAATCTCGTTTTCATCTCATGGACCACATGCGGTGCAAATGACAATAAAGACTCTCTGACTCTGACTGTATGTAAATTGACAAAAACCACACTTCACACATCGATAACAGGGACCTGTCAAAGTCTTTGTTGGTCTAATTCACAAACAAAGCTCCTCTGTTCTCATCAGGTGTGAGACGCCTGGGGACCAAATCCAGGGCTGCACTATAAGTTTTAGAAAGTTGAAATCTTAGACCTCCTCCTCTGTTTAACGATGGTTTCTCTCTTTTTACATAAATCGCCTCCTTCACACCTCTCTCAAACCACCTGTGCTCTCGGTCCAAAATATGTACATTTTGGTCCTCAAAAGAGTGTCCCTTGTCTGTGAGGTGGAGGTGAACAGCTGAGTTTTGACCAGAGGAGGTTGCTCTCCTGTGTTGAGACATTCTTCTGTGGATTGGCTGTTTAGTTTCCCCAATGTATAAGTCTGGACAGTCCTCGCTGCACTGGACTGCATACACTACACCACTCTGTTTGTGTGTAGGTGTTTTGTCCTTCGGGTGGACCAGCCTCTGTCTGAGAGTCCTGCTGGGTTTGAAATGTACTGGGATGTTGTGTTTGTTGAGAATCCTTCTGAAATTCTCTGATAGTCCAGCAACATAAGGGATGACAATGTTTTTTCGTCTGTTCTCCTTTTTCTGTTCCTTATTGTGTTTTGGAAATTTCCTCGCTGACTTGACAAAGGCCCAGTTAGGATATCCACATGTTTGGAGAGATTTTTCAATGTGTTTCTGTTCCTTTTTCTTCCCTTCTGTCTTCGTGGGGATGTGATCGGCCCGGTGCTGTAAAGTTCTGATGACAGAAAGTTTGTGTTCCAGTGGATGGTGAGAGTCAAACAGGAGATACTGGTCTGTGTGGGTTGGTTTTCTGTAAACTTCAATGTTGAGGCTGTCCTCTCTTTCCATGTGAACCAAACAGTCCAAAAAAGGAAGCTTATTGTCATTAGCATCCTCTCTGGTGAACTTGATGTTGTTATCTACCGAGTTAATGTGTCTGGTGAACGCTTCCACCTCCCTGGCTTGGATTTTGACCCAGGTATCATCCACATATCGGAACCAATGGCTTGGAGTTGTCCCCTCATAGGAGTTAAGGGCTCTCTGTTCCACTTCCTCCATGTAGAGGTTTGCAACAATGGGTGACACTGGAGATCCCATGGCACAGCCGTGCTTCTGTCTGTAAAATATGTCATTGAACTTGAAATAAGTGGTGGAGAGGCAGAGATCCAGCAGGGTGCAGATGTGGTCTGGGGTGAAGTTGGTCCTTTTGCCCAAATGAGGGAAGTCTGGGCCTCCCTACTACCCCCGCGACCCGACCCCGGATAAGTGGAAGAAAATGGATGGATGATTGGATATTGGTATTACCCTGGGGGGCACAGTGTCTCAGTTAGTACTACTAACTGAGACACTGTGCCCAGAGGTGGGACCAAGTCACTATGTTGCAAGTCCGAGTCAAGTCTCAAGTCAAGATGGTCCAAGTCAAGTCAAGTCTCAAGTCAAGACAGGCAAAAGTCGAGTCAAGTCTCAAGTCAGGAACTTTTCATTTCAAGCCATTTCGAGTCGTTCTCCCCCCCCCCCTTTTTTATAATTTGCAATTATACATAAAATGTAAATAATAGACCATTTGTTCTTTTTAAAATCTGTATTTAGCTCAAATGATAGAACATGTGCAGCTGAACACAATGTATAAAAAACATTTTTAAATTGGACCTCTTTATTCCGCAGTTCTGTTAACACGAGTTCATGCTAACACGAAGTTAGCTAAAGTCAACTATCTCACAGCAAAAGAAAAGTGCTACCTACCGATCTTTGTGAAGCTTCAAATGCCGGACAAAGTTGGACGTCGTGGAATCTCTATCCGATATTTTCTTATTGCATGTTTTACAAGTTGCAGTTCGTTTGTCATTTGAATGTTCATAACCTACTCGGGGAAGCATATTGGAGTGCTTATTTGTCTTTAGTTCCCTCAGCCCTGTAGCCTTGCCTTGTTTTTTTCAAATGTCTAAATCCTTTAATTTGATTGGTTGTGCTGCAGCTACGCACACACATACATAAGGAGTGTGGAAAAACAGATGCCCGGTCTGCGCCTGACTGTTAATACGGAATGAGTGAAATTAATTAATGGGGCCACTTTATAACGTGTTTTAAATTTTTGACTTGACTAAAATATCAAGTCTTTTCAAGTAAACAGCTTCAAGTCAAGTCAAGTCCCAAGTCAATGGCGTGCAAGTCAAAGTCAAGTCCGAGTCTTTCAGCATTTTTTCAAGTCTCAAGTCGTGATTTTAATGAATTGAGTCGGACTCAAGTCCAAGTCATGTGACTCGAGTCCCCACCTCTGGTTAGTAGAGCTGTTGCCTCTTAGCGAGAAAGTTGCCGGATCAAATCCTGGCTGGAGACATTTCTGAGTGGAGTTTGTATTTCTCTCTGTGTATGCGTGTGTGTTTTTTCCGGTTACTCTGATTTCCTTAAGAGTGTCAATAACCGTGTTTCCATCTATTTTCGTTTCGAATTTTGAGCTAATTTTTGAAATCTCGCAAAAGTGTAAATACAAATTAATGCGGATCAGAAGTGTTTCCATCAACTGGCTTGAAGCGCATCCACCAGGCCACGCACAGCGTCATTACGTCAGACGTCAGCGTCATTACGTCAGACGTCAGCGTTACGCATGTCTACAGTAAACAGGAAGTAGCGGTTGAAAACAGAACCCGACCACACATCTCGTCAAAATGGAGAGAATATTTCAGGTATGTGTTGCTATCGGGCAAGTTGTATTTATTCTGTCATGCCAACTAGTTTTAGCGATGTTACATGTTGTCCGGAGCGGAAACAGCTGATCAGTCACGTGACGTAAATGTTCGCTACGGCAGAACTGAGTCGCCAAACCTGTTTCCATCTCTCGTTTTGCGCATCAGCTCTGTTTCGAAACCCCCCAAACCACCTCAAGCGAGCGTATCAACTTTTGAGCGAATTAGAGGAAGTTAACTCAAATTTTGCCGTTTCCATTCAGCTTTTCTGATGCGATGCTTCAAAATGCGCATCTAGAAACCTTGATGGAAACACGGCTATTGATTATTTGCCATGTTTGTCTCTATTCATCCCTACAATGGACTTGCAACTTGTGCAGGGTGACCCTGGCCTCTCGCATTTTATTAGCTGGACATGGGCACCAGTGACGCCTGCGACCCAAAAAGGAAGAAGTGGGTAAAAGTTGATAGATGGATGTATCACTCTCTTCCCCAAGCTTCCCCAAGTATTTTTAATTGATTATCTGGTTTTAAACTAATGTTCTTGTAGTTGGAATGTTAGGGTTGTTAAACATTGCCCAGGGGTGTTAAATCCTGGACTTTGAGGGCCACTAACCTGCATATTATACTTGTTTTCCTTCGCCAACATGCCCGATTCAATGGTTGAATTACCTCTTCATGATCTACAGAAGCCTGCTAATTAATTATTGAATAAATGCAGGGAGGTTGGAGCAGAGAAACAAGTAAAACATGCAGCATAGTGGCCCTCGAAGACCAGGATTTAACACCCCCTGGCAAAACGCATTGAGCTTATACTTGACCAATTGAGTTAACGTCCCACGCAAGAGCAGATGAGTTATACAGTTTAAATTAAAGCGAATAAATCGAAGACGTGCTGCAACTTTTAAATTCAAAGAGGACAATCGAGCTGATTACATTCAAGAGGCTCGACGTTTGGGAAGCAGAAAACTAACAGTTAGCTTCATGTATACCTTTTTTACTTGAGCTGTTTTGGTCATGTTCAGGAAGACATTGAAAGTAGTTCATCAGTTTGTAAGAAAAGCAACAAAACATAAGCTAATTTTTTTCAGTTTTAGCTCATTTTTGGCTTCTAAGTGCTGCATTGAAATTATGCTAAACACTGAATTTGCAAGTAATTTGAAGTAGGTAACCTTAACCTTTTGTCATAAACAGATTTAAAAAAAATACTGGGGAAAAAAATGTGCTCCGCTCACGGAGATTTATGTTTTGTAAATGCAACGCTTGAACTTTTTAGGATGCCATTTCCACCCAATTTAAATGTGTTTGGATAACCGTCCAATGATGCTTTTGGCCTTTTAGTTTTATTTACACCACAGTCCCTTTTGCTTTGGCATCTTCCCATCTCCTTTCAGTCTAACGTCGGCTGATAAACATTAATAAACAGAGGGAAATGAGGTGATTATTCTAGGATAGCCCAGGTTGCTTTTCATTTCTGTGCAAATCCAGCTGCGTGCGCCTATACAAACCAAACTTCCATATCAGAAACACAACCTCAAACATATTTTTATGGCTACATCACATATTTTACTTACTTTATGTAATGGTGATTTATTCCAAATGCATCAAAAATAAATTGGTTTTAGCAAGAGTTGTTTATAAAGTTGAGCATCAGTGAGTCAAAACAGGAACGCAGTGAGCAGAACTTGTTTGCAGCTGAGAGATAAATGCTGACAGTGGTGATTATATTACTGATGTTAAGCCATTAAGTGTCTATACGGGCCATGTCCCAGAATGGGTGTTAGCAAAACATTGCTCAGTATCTTGAAAGTGACAAGAAAGAGCTGGTTGATGCTAGGCTACAGAGTTGATCCAAACGATAAAAGAAAAGGGACAGCTTCGAGGCAGAACACAGTCAAGAAGACACCCCACAATAGCTTGGAGCGACCCCTCTGGAAGGACGTGTGTGTGTCACAGCATATCTTCGTTTTTAATCTGGTTCGTCATGTGGGATTGACGAGTCAAGTCTGAAACTCTTAAGCAAAGGAGACATCAGACCATTATCGCTTGCAGCTCATATGGAGAGCCTCCTCACTTCTTCCCCTCAGTTGTGTTTAAGGAATACTTCAAAAACATTTCAATGACATGTACTTCCCGGTCCTTCAGCCAGAGGAATTAAAAATATTGAAAGCTCAATTGCTAGCCCTATTTTGACTCAGATTTATCTTCTACTGCATATGTACAGGTAGTCCCCGACTTACGAACGAGTTCCGCTCCTATGCGCCGTCGTATGTCGAATTTCGACGTAAGTCGGAAAATGCGTCCAAACGGCACCTCGTACAAGTCAAAGTCAACTTTATTGTCAGAACTGCAATATGTACAGGACATACACAGAATTGAAATTGCGTTTCTCTCAGTCCCTCGGTGCAACAGTAACTATTTAAACATTGAAACACTGAAACATATAATAATAGACATAAGCATAAAATAGTAAAGCTGTAACACTGTCCTGAGTTTTTGCATAGTGGTACAAGAGTATGAAAATTTACACCAACTCTAAAACTAAAACTAAAACACTAAACATTTAATGAACATAATACTGTCCTGAGTTTTTGCATACTAGTATAGAAAAAGTATAAAAAGTATAACTATAAAATAAACTAAAGGTTCTAGCATTGACATTTGCAAAGTGGCAAAGCAGCATATGAGTTAATGTACACAGTATATGTATGAGGTAGTAGTTGATGTTGTTATAGAGGCAAAAGTGGCATATGCAGTAAGGCACATTGGGCATCCTTAAATAAGGCTGGTCAGAGAATACTGTATATGTATCAGCAGTAGTGTAGATATAAAAGTAGTGTAAATGTAAACAGTAGTAATAAATGTAAGCAGTAGTAATAAATGTAAACAGTATTAATAAACTGTACTGTATTTTACCAAGCACTTAGCCTATCCTAACACAGTACCCTACATAATTATCAAAAATCACATATATTTAGGAGCCATGAAGAAGGGAAAAATAGTTAATAACCTACTGGTATGCTGGTGAATTTGTCCTCCGTCTGTTAGCATGTTAGCTCGTTGCACCTCCGAGCTCTGCAGCTTCCTGCTGCTTTACACGGTCCACAGCAAGGTCTGTTAGCATGTTAGCTCTTGCTCCTTTGGTCCAGCTCCGCTGTTTCTGCAGTCTGGTGACACCATCCACCCGTCCATCCTACAGTAAGGTCTGCACCTTTTGTCTATAACGTAAAACCGCCCTCCTAACCTCCTCTGCTCCGGTCTGCCTGTCCAAACAGTGAGGTCTCCTGTAGTAATTTTCCACTGACTGCGTCAAGCAACTCTCCCCCCTCCCTCCTGTAAACCTCCTGTAAATTTCCACTGTCCTTTGCTGAGTTTCGGTAACGTATTTTTTGGTGTAAAGGTGCATAAACCGCGTAACTCGAGCAATGCTTTTCAATGGGAGGGCGTTCGTAACCGCAAAACATCGTAAGTCAAGGCCGTCGTAACCCGAGGACTACCTGTATTTTGAATTGTTGCAGAACTCATGAGTAGAATTAACCAATAAATTATTCCTGATCTGTTTCTCAGTGGACTCGGTAGTTTCGCAGCATGGTGACAGTGGTTAGCACTGTTGCCTTAATGCAAAAACGTCTTGAGTTTGAGCTGCTGGTTGGGTCTGGGTTCTTTCCATATGGAATTTTCCCCGGGTACTCCGGTTCCCTTCCACTGTCCACATGCATGCTAGGCTGTCTTCAGGCTCAGAACTACCTCGCAAAAGAGATCTGTGATTTTAACGGGACTTGCCTGGTGAAATAAAGGGATATCAAGGTTGTTTCAATAACATTGTCATTTTCATAACTGAAGCCTAGCGATAAGGCTAGCACAGATGTAGACACTGTAGCATCACCGTCTGGTATGGGAACACCACATAAGCAGAAAGGAAGGCACTGCAAAAAGTCATATTGCGAAGAAGATCACAGGGACAAAACTTCCTTCCATGGTCTCGATGTATGTACAGCGCTGTCGAAGAAGAGCACCAGGAATCATCACGGACTCACTCCATCCAACTCACTCTCTTATCAAACAAAAAATGTTCATATAACCTGAGACACAGTAGAGCAGATAGCATTGTCCTATAATGTTTTTTTAATAGATTTTCCCTGCTACAGTCAGACTGATGGCAAAACAGAACTACTGATCAGGTGCAATAATGACCCCCCACTACCTATCTTCACTGGTCATATGACACGGCTTACTTTCTGTACAGTGTAGATAGAATCCCCTTTGATCTTATTTTTATGTCATTTAGTGTTCAATGTTTTTGACTATGACAGAGAGCTCTGCACAAGAATTCCAATGTGCCTGGATTGTTGGTCTGTGCAAAAATGGCAAATAAAGAACTTTATACCGTTGTAGAGTTGTCTTGTTTTAAATTCTTGGTGATCAAACCATTCAGTTGCATGCTAGCTATGTAATATGTATATGACTGCTAGCTACATATACATACATATACTGTACACAGGGTGGAATTAATGAATTACAAATACTCGCATTAATGTAATTAAGTAGAGTTGTTTGAGGTATTTAATTTTATGAGTACAGTGTATTTCTTTCAAGTGTGTTATTTTACTCATACTTAAGTACAATTTTTTTTGTAGTGGTGACAATATAGAACAAACCTTGAAATTGATTATTTCAGAACTTGATAAAATTCAGACTTGGTTCAAAATTATTAAATTAACATTGAATTTGGGTAAAACTAGTTATATGATATTCAGTAATAAAATAAATCGATCAATATACCTTTTTTAATTGATGGATGAGATTCAGAGGGTTTATGAGGTGAGGTTCTTGGGTATCACCATTGATGATAAATTATGCTGGAAACAACACATAAATTCAGTTAAAACTAAATTATCTAAAACTATTGCAATATTTTACCGAGTTAAAGATTTATTAAATGATAAGGCACTTTATTTGTTGTATAATACATTATTTATGCCGCACTTAATTTATGGTGTTACCGTCTGGGGTACAGCGTGTAAATCAATTACAATGCCTATTTTTATATTACAGAAGAGAGTTATTAGAATTATTACCAGAAAGTATTTCCATCATCCATCAAGCATTTTGTTTTATCAAATGAAACTGCTGAAGTTTTATGATTTAGTTGATTATAATATTTTGTTAGTTTTGTACAAAGCACAAAATAATGCACTTCCTTCAAATATTCAAAAATATTTTGTCAGAAGAACGAGAAGTTATAATTTTAAGGGGGTGAATATTTTAGGACTAGTTCACGGGGAAGATCTACCCTAATTCGAGGAATAGGGTTATGGAATGAACTGGAATCAGACATTAAAGAGATTGATTCACTGGCTGCTTTCAAAAGACTGATTAAGCTTAATCGGTTAAAATTATACATTTGAATATATTGGAATTTAACTGTTGTATGTGATGCGGAAGGTATAAAAAAATACATAAAATATATAATATAAAATTAAAAATTATAAATTTAGTTGTTCTTTTCTTGGAAATCAAGTGAGTTGGTTGTATGAAGAGTTTATTGTAGGTTGAAACTAAGTTATGAAAATCAAAAGAGTTGGTTATATGAATTGTTTATTGGAGTATAAGGGGCAGAAAAAATAAGATTTTTTTTCTTCTTCTGCCGCCTTTCATTTTATTTGTCTGTTTTTTTATTTTCTTCTACTGTATGTATTATTGTTGTGTGTTTTTATAAAATGAATAAATAAATAAATAAAATAAAATCAATTTACACCATGTAATCTACTTCACTACTTTTAAAATCAGAAGTCGCTACTGAGTACGGCCACAAATTGAACTAATATTCAAACTGTTCATCTGCATCTTTGTAGCCATTAAGGCTCTCAGATCACGAATGTGCTGTGACGTAAGGAAAGGAGAACACTGTAGAGCAGAGTGTCATTTATGGACCGAAGATTTGGAGAAAAAGCCTAAATTGAGACAGAGGACAACATTAGAGAAAATGAGGAGGTAAAGGCTGAGGACGAGTCCCGGTGGACATACCTGAAGGATTTGTTTATGTACAGAGGGTGAAAAGGAGACAACATCCAGATGTAAACTGTGTTTGATCTCTATGGTGACAGCAGCTTACAAGACTTTAGCATCTAATCTCAAAAACATAATGTGGTATACTGTATGAGGTATTACAGCTACCTGTATGATATTGCTTTTTTATTGTTTGTATGTGTGGGTTATTAGTTTGGCTAAGTACGCAAAGATCTTAGATATTGTCACTGGCATTAGTTTAACTGGTACTAAAATAAGACGAAGCTTCTGAGAAATGAGCTCTGAACGTGGCTATTATATACTAGACTGAATACATATACATAGACTGAATCTCTTCTATTGACAACACAATATAACATCAGTTGGTTCAAAAGAAATTAATACTCTGAGTAGATTTTTTACAATAACCTTATAAAATGTTTAAAACTCATTAAAGTAGACAGCTACATTTAGATTTTTTTTTAGAATTACAGTTGTATTTTGGTTTCATTACATGGTAAAACTGCACAAAAACAGTTCATTCTGTGGATTACTGTTAAATTTTAGTCTGGATTATTGAAATTACATGTTGTACTTGAATGCAAGACGTTGTGTGAGCCACAGTGCCTTCTGGGTAATCTTGTGAAGGAAATGCGTGGACGTTTTCAGGTTTTTTACTCAGATGGGTTGTCCCTGTTGGTTGTTCTGTTTAGTGTTGGCAGTTTTGTTCCGGTTATTATTGAAAGTTGATAACCTGATGTATAAAAAGGTGAAAAACGCTTCCTACTAAGTGCTTGTGGGTGGTGAAACAACGAATATGTGGTTTATATTGTTCACAACTTCACAATGCTATTGATGTCAGAATGCTTTTGTCTGTTAGAATAACATCCCAGTTCAGTACCGCAGTTCAGTACCGCTATCACTACCACAAAATGGGCAGCCCATTGTATTGTAATACAAAGTAAATGCTTGAGAATTTCAGTAGGACCTGCAAAGACCATGCATGTTTTGGATGTTTTCACATCATAGCAAGGTTGACATTCAGTGAAAAATAGAAAATGTTGACCTTATTAGAAAGAGAAAATGCTATGTATTGTCATTGTTGTATGTTTCCATACAATGACAACATTTGTGCTCTACATTTAACCCATCACACGTGAGACACACAATATGTAAGCGCTCGGGGAATAGTCAGGGATTAGGAGTCTTGCTCATGGACACCACGACATGTGGGCATGGTGGAGAGTTGAACCTTTGACTTTCTGGTCCCAAGTTGGCTGCCCTACCTCTACACCACAGTGGCTCCTTAAAGGCTTGCGGCACCTGGTATTCTCAGTCCCATTCAAATACTAACCAAGTCCAATCTTGCTTAGCTTCTCAGATCAGACAAGATCAGGCGAGTTCCCATAAACGAGCTAACAGCACCTGGTATTCTCAGGCACTCTCCCATCCAATTACTATCGAGGCCCAACTCTGGTTAGTATCCAAGATAGGGCGAGTTCAGGGTGGTAAGGCCATAAACAAGTTAACGGCACCTGGTATTCCCAGGCAGTCTCCCATCCAAGTACTAACGCGGCCCGACCTTGCTTAACTTCTCAGATCAGGCAAGATCAGGTGAGTTCATGGTGGTAAGGCCGTAAACGAGCTAACTGCAACTGGTATTCTTAGGCCGTCTCCCATCCAAGTACCATCCAGGCTCAACTCTGGTTAGCTTCCAAGATCGGGCAAGTCCAGGGTGGTAAGGCCATAAACGAGTTAACGACACCTTGTATTCTCAGGCAGTCTCCCATCCAAGTACTAACCAGGCCCAATGCTGCTTAGCTTCCAAGATCAGATGAGATCAGCATGGTATGGCCATAAACCATAGAGTTTGCGTAGATGTTTGTCTTGTGTGTCTTTGTGTATCCCATGTTATGAACTGACCATATGTCATTAAAGTATTTAACCCATACTTTTGGAACACTGACTGAAGAACATAAACAAGCTTTCTGTGACCCCAAACAAGACAAAATAGGTTAAAAAAAATCTGAATAGATATATCTTCCATCCATGGAACAGACCCATGTCTTTTTAATTCATTTATTTAATTGTTGTTTACCTACAGTGGCTCTAATCTGACTTTGTAAAGTTAAGGGAAACATTCGACATGCGTTATATTTTGCACACAGAGAGCACAAGTTCAAAAGCCAACTGCAACACCTGAATTTTATTCTCCCCACCACTAAGAAATGCAGTGAACAAATGGAGACCATGTGGGAGGTTGTTAAAGGCACTTCCCAGTGATACCACTGAACTTCCTTGATCTCAAGCTGCTGCCGGTGGAGATCATGCATCACCTTCCAGGGGAAAAGTGAAAACAGATACGACTTGCCTGACTGAAGACAGACTCAAACAACCCATATGGTCTAATAAAAAACATGGCCCCCACATTGTAAACATCTCCAGTTTTCAGAGAGTTTGAAAGTCTACGCTAAACAGATGGAGGCCAGGGGAACATAGATCTGCACCATGTAGAGCTGACAATGAGTCAAAACTGTGAGTTTGACAGAAGCTAAGATCTATTCTGCTCTGCTTCTTTGACTTTTGCTAAAAACAGATCCTGGCAAAGGTTTTTGTTTGACTGTATGCGTCTGTAATTGTTGTGTAAAAGCTTCACCCGAAGGACTATATGAGAACATTTACACAAGTGATGACTGATGGTACCCATACTGAAGAACGCAGAAAAATAACCTCATTTGCATATAAGTTAAACTAAGAATATGGCATAAAAGGTGGATGAAGAGTTCATAAATTATATTAGTTCGATGTCAATGTGAATAGATTTTTCAAAATAATTGATTATTACTTATTCTGAGCAAATATCAGGTATAATTTTTCCCGTTAAAATAAACCTGTTATTCCATTAATATAAATAAATGGCCTGACCTTCTTTGGGGGAATACATAAAACTCTCTGCCTTTAGGTTGCATTAAGAAATTGCTTAATCCATGTTAGATCTAATGGTATTTAGAGCTCAGAATACGTAAATGTTGTGAATGACTCTAGAAATAAAAAGTTGTCAGGTCCTCGTGTTGAAACATTTCATCATTTATCCAAGACTTCTTCAGTCTGAGGAGCTGCACTAAACCCAGTGTTATAAATAACACCTTCTCATAGTGGATCAACCAGTTTGCTGACGGCCAAACCTAGATGTTCACGTGATTAAGGGGGTGTCAAGACTCGCGGAACCCAGATTTGTACAAGAACGGAATGAAGCAAGGCGATAAAAGGTAACAGTGTTTATTATTTACAGTGCTGATAATACAGTATAAAGGTGGTTCTCTGGAGCACCTAGGGAAGAGAACAGGGTCAGTAGGTCCAGACAGAGAGGCTGAACGGTTGAAGATAATTTGCTTGTTTCTCTTACAGGTGGAGACGCCCTGATGTGGCATAGAGTGGAATCCACGAGGAGCTCCAGAGCAAAGGATCAGGCAAGGCAGATCTGGCAGGCGAGTGGCAGGCAAGACATGGCGGACAGGATCTGAGGAGTCGGGATACTGAGGGCACAAGAACAAGGTAAGTCTAAATTGTTTGCAAGGCAGCAATACAGACTGAAAGCAGAAATACCAAGAGGGCACAATGCTCAGCGATGAGTAACACTGGACTGCAGCCTTAAGTAGGGTTGAGCCTCCTCAAGTAGATGGCTGACAGCTGGTGTTAATTGGCAGCCATCTTGGAGGAGGAGGTACTCTTACAGGAGGACCATCAACCTAACAACTGATTGTTGATGCCCTGGTGATCGCTTACTATTCACAGAGGGCTGAGTGATGATAGCAATAACAGCATTGTAATCAGAACTAGAAAGTTCCTGGAGAAACTTTGACGGGGGCTGCCAGGCTGTTCCTGGACATCTTGAATCAAAATGGCTCCAAATGTTAATCAGTTCTAGAGATACATCTGATAAATACTTTCTATGAGTTTCAAACAGTACCAACAGTGAGTATGTTTTCATCAGATTCTAAATCATGTGACTTGACAGCAGCAGTTTGTGTGAGGAGTGTTCTCCCATTCATTTTCAATGGGGAAATATGGCAACTTTGTTAGCAAAATACATCGCCATGGTAACTCCGATTGCTTATAAAAGTAATAGCACACATCTCTGAGTCGGGCCGGTCGTTTTGATATAACTTTTGTGGGGGTTCACTTTGTGGTTCGGTCCGTATTAAAGTTGAAAAAGATAACTTTTTCTGGTGTAGAATAATAAGTGGGCAGTAACCAACTAGTTCCTGGATTTGGAGATTCATTACGTCTTTGTTCGCAAATTACGTTGCCACGGTAAGTCGAAATGCCAATAAAAGTAATAGCACACATCAGGGGGCCGAGCCAGTCGTTTTGATATAACTTTTGTGGGGGTAGACATTGTGGTTCGGGCCACATTAACGCTCGACGAAATGTACACACACGTTCGAGCAGGAGAACAATAGGTTGCTTCCATGCATTTACAATGCATTGGCAGCCCCCAATAATAATCAACTTTATTGTCATTGCACAAACACAGCGAAAATATGTTTCAGTGCAGCCATCCAAAGAAAACAAGGGCAGACAGGGATGCACGGGGGCTGCAACGTTGTTGTGAAGTGCTGTCCTTATCATTTAGATAAGAAAAGGGAAGAGACACATGAGGAAAGAAGGTATTTAAAAAAAAGGTCTCACACTGTAACAGTGTAAGGTAGCAAAAAACTACCTCAGCACACACAAAACAAGAAACATAGATAGACATAAGACATTTTATAGGGGGCGAGGCCGACAAAGGCGGTGAGATTGCCCATGAACGCTACCAGAAATTTCCGTAGTCCTGATAAGATGGCACAGTGTCTGTCAGTTGGCTCAGCTCTGATAAAGGTCCACAGATGTTCTCAGGGAGGGAGGGGAGCAGAGCTTCATGATTTGCACATCCTCCACGAGTGATTTGAGATAAATTGGCCTATCCAAGGCCAAGCGGGGAAGCCATATTCAGGTAAACAGATTGTTTAGGGGCAGGCAGACTCTACTGATTTCCACATCTGCCTTCATCGTTTCTCTGGTGCACTCAATGGCAAATCCAAACAGCCAGATTTGTGGTCATTCCGCCAGTCCATGTTTGAAGCCTTCTCCAAGGTCGATTCCTTCATGCCAGCGAGTTCCAGGCTCACAAATCATCTGAGTGTGAGAACTTGAAGCATGGCACAATCCTTCACATAGGCATGCAGCCTCACCATTGCCAAAAACAGCTGCCGACGTCTTCCTAATTTGTTGATATCCCAGGTATCCGCCAATTCCAAAAAGTGGATAACCCTGTTGTCGTAATCCAAGAAGGTGACAACTAGCTACTTCCACATCCAATTTAAACACACCCATCCATCCATTATCTTTATCCACTTCTTCCTTTTTGGCTCACGGGAGTCACCAGTGCCCATCCACTGTGTGAGAGGTGGGGGACACCATGGGCATGTGTCCAGTTTATCGCAGAGACACAGAGACAACACAAGACAAACAACCCAAAAAAGTTCAGTCAGGTCATCAGGACAGTTTCTTTTTTCTGAAACATTTTGTCCTTCATCCAAAGGACTTATTCAGTCCAAGGAGCCACAAACCACTTGGAGTCCCACAAGGACCAACTCCCATAGTGGATAAAACAGTTTACTGGTAAAAAGATGATTTCTGGGGCCAGCTCACTCCCGCGTCAACTCCTCTAAGGCAGCCGTGCCAAAATGGTTCAAAACACCAAAGTTCATGCTCAATAATCCAAGTAAAAATCCAACAACGCTCAGTCATCTCATTTGGACAGTTTCTTTTGTTGCTGACATGTTTTGTCTTTCATCCAAAGGACTGTGGGAGGAAAATGGAATAACCGGAGGGGTACCCACGCATGCATGGAGAGAACATGCAAACTCTACCCTGAAGGGCCCCAGGCTGGGATTTGAACCGGCAACCTTCTCGCTGAGAGACAAAGGTATTACAAACCGAGCCACTGTATCGCCCCAATTTAATTACAGTATTTGTAAAATTGACTGAGTAATATCCATTTTGGTGTTGGATAAGCTGCGGTGGACATCATGGTTGGGTTGGCACCTAACGTTAAATTAGTTGTAGATGCTCAAACAGATGTTCCTTTCTCAGATGTTCCATTCAGTTTTACAAGGTGACCTGTGGTGAGAACAGGGAACAGGTGGAAGAGAACCTGGAGAGGTAGAGTTATGCACTTGAGAGGAATGAAAGTTAGCCGTAGTAAGACAGAGTACATGTGTGAATGAGAGGGAGGCTGGAGGGGATGACCAGAACAGACAAAAGAAGATTGTATAGATTTGCTAACAGAGACCCACACAATCCACGTTCGCCTTTCAAATGGCTATCTTCTTGATGACAGGAGTCAAACAGATTATCAGTAACAGTCAGCATCACCAGATACTTGGAGAATTACTCAGACACAAGTCTGGTTTGGCATTTCCTGTATAGACTGTGCTCCCTATTCATAACTCAATCACTTTGGTTTCAGCCATCCTCTGTAGTTTCGATGACCTCACTTGAGAGTTCCCCCCCTCGAATCAGTGCAGATCAAAGAACTCGATGTTTGATCTTCTGATGATAATAATGTAAAGCCCCCACGGCTTCAAATCAGACCCAGACTTTGTTCTTTACTTCTGAGCTGGGGGGAAAAATTGCCGCCCATCAAAATGAAAAGTAAATAATGGAGTGGAATAAGAAGAGCACAAGAAGTCAAAAAACAGGTTGAGCTTTAAGTGTAGTAACGATGGCAGTTAGTAATCTAAGTCTTTTGGTTTTTGTGACCTAGATAGAGAGTGACACGAGCCGGCTGTGGTGACTGGAATTGCTTCCATTTGCTCCACACTGCAGCACGGCTCATGCATTTCTAGCTGAGAGATAGGACCTCTCTGTCAAGCGCAATATGCAAATGTCTGCATATTTTTTATTAAGCAAAACATCTGACATTTTGCATCAGATGGAAGGATCTGTTTCAGCGGCAGGGAGAAAAGTTTTGCGAATGGAAAACAAACGGGAAAAAAGTGGCGATACAGTTTTCAGATTGCTGGATTCCTCTGCAGAGCTTGTGAATGTATGTGCTTACATTAAGTGAGTGGGGGAACCCTACTGTATAGTTTTGCAGAGTAAAGATGGTCCTTCAAGGACACTTTCATCAAACTCTTTCTAGTGGCAGTCCTAAATTTACATATTCATGAGGAGCAAGTGATATTTGGGTCTATAAGGTCTTCATCAGCATGAAGACATATTGCAATTATGACAAATTGGTGAATGTGCACGAATACAAAAGTGCACACTTTTGAGTGCACCAAAGGGAAAGGGCAATCCTATGTCCTGACTTTTGCCTGGTCTAAGAAATCTGCCTCATCTGGCACTTTTTGCGTAGTTCCCATTTGTATGGACCCAAATGGACCAGCATGATCCATATGAATATGAATGTCACGCTTGTCTATGTTCTGCTGTGGGTTGTCAGAGGAGAACTATGCAAGGTAACACTAACTAAGGTTTTTATGTCACTCTAAAATGTAACGTATCTGTCCATTTAAAGAAAAGCAACCAGCTTTAATGTCTTAATCATTTTATTTTTCTCGGAAAATTTCGAATTTTGACCTCCGGTGCTGTGCAATTTTGCCCCTCCAAACAAGTTGGACTGAAAGGTTAATTGTTCACTTTAATTGCAATGGTAAATGGACTGCACTTGTATAGCGCCTTTCTATCTTGTGAAGACACTCAAAGCTCTTTACAACACAATCTGCGCCCTCTTTTACCCATTCATACAGCACTCTACTAGATCTCTACAAAGAATAATCAGTGCTTTATCACATTCATGCACCAATGGGACTCACATTGGAGGCAGTGAGAGTTTCAGTGTTTTGCCTAGGGACACTTCAACATGTGATTGCCGGTGGAATCGAATCCTTCAACTCTTGAATTTGAGGATGACTGCACTAACCACTCAGCCATATCCACACTTTACCAAAAAAAGTCTTCAAATAGCTTTAATTTTAATCCTGTTGCATGTAGTTTGAGTAATCACAGCTGCCAGAGCTGCTTATCAATGCTAAACCTAACCACTAACAAACAAGACTCTTGCACAGATAAATTATTAAAATATGTGCGTACTGATACTGGGTTTAAAATAAGAGACAGAGAATACAGTATCATAGGAGAAAATCTCTCACTAAATTTTTGCCCAAAAGAAGCAGACTCGATAACAGGAGAAGATTTTGAACTGGTACTTTTCTTGCAAAGACCCATTCAAGACAGAATACATACATGCATGCTGGTAGATACATAATGCATATGCATGGAATGTGTCACAGAATGAGCCGTATATAGAGTCATCTGCAGACTTTTATACAGCAGCAAAGTCCAGTGGGCGCTCCCTTATAATCAGCCGAATAGACATGATCCATGGCCATCAACGAGACGGCCTCCAGGTTGAGATGAGAGTCTCAGGAGACAATTTGACGTTGTTCTCAAGGGAAGAAAGTTAACGGCACCTCATCCATAAACTTTATAACCAAAATTCTCTGACAAGCATGTACCTTAATGCACACCGAATCATACAACCATATTTGGATGGGGATGATGAACATAAAAATGAAATGTAAAATTTTAGTCAAAAAGGCATTTTTACCCCCACTTAGGAGACAAAACAGAATTGTGTGACTATTTAGGTTTTTGGTATGTGGTACAATAGAATAGGCTTTGTAATTTTATATTATCTAGGTAATATCTTATGAAGCTGAGACTATTAGAACAATAAACAAATACAGGTGGTCCTCGACTTACGGCAATTCAGATTTACGAACGCATCATATTAATAAAAATATGAAATAAAAAAATATAATAATAATTTTTTTGTGTGTGTGTTTAAATGTTCTTGATTTCATGTGTACAGCACTTTGTTGCAGCTATGGTTGTTTTAAATGGCTTTATAAATAAAGTATCATTATTTTTATTATAATTTTTAAGCCTATTTGCGCAGTTTCCGGAAATGCTGTTGTGTCCGCCATTTTAAGGTTAGCTTCGATTAGCTCCAGCCTCGAGAGCCGGCTTTGGAGGACTGTGTGTCCGACGAGGTCGCCTCATACGGAAATGTGAGCTGGAAACGCTCGGTGAACTCTGTGGACGTCTCAGGCCCGGAGCAGCAG
Organism: Garcialebias charrua; assembly: GCA_038048925.1. Taxonomy (NCBI): domain Eukaryota; kingdom Metazoa; phylum Chordata; class Actinopteri; order Cyprinodontiformes; family Rivulidae; genus Garcialebias; species Garcialebias charrua. The sequence goes on from JBBPBX010000813.1 coordinate 72,735, forward strand.
CCGCCGATCGCTAACCCTGGACATCGACCTATGTTTTCGGCAGTGTCCGCCATTTTGTGGTTAGCCTTGGTTAGCGTGACCAGAGGAGCCACGAGCTAACATGTTCGTCAGCAGGAGACGCCTGCTGCAGCCGGGAGCTCGCCTCGATGTCCGCTTGGTAGCCTCAGATGTTGGATGAATACCGAGCTAACATGCTAAAATGCGGATAAACAGCTGCGCACCCTTTTGGAGGGACGACACCGAGCTAATGGAGTGGCTAAAATGCCAACGCTAGCCCCACCGGAGACCAGCTCACAGTAAGAAATTGTATTTTTAATTTAATTACAGTACTGATCCATTGTGAGAGGGTGCTATTTATAAGACTGAGCTGAATACAGCATCTCAGACTGAAGAAGTATTTCGACAAAACGTTTCTATAATTTTTTTTTATTTATTTTTTTTAATGTCCAGAGGACCTGACTTAACTTTTTTAGGTAAATCATTATAGTATGTTTATGAACATGAGTTCAAGTATCTTGCAATTTTGTTCACGAGTGAGGGAAGAATGGAGCGTGAGATTGACAGATGGATTGGTGCAGCATCTGCAGTGTTGCAGACTCGTGCCGGTCCATTGTGGTGAAGAGGGAGCTGAGCTGTAAGGCAAAGCTTTGTGTTTACTGATCGGTCTATGTTCCTACCCTCACCTATGGCCACAAGCTCTGAGTAGTGACCGAAAGAATGTGATCGTGGATACAAACGGTTGAAATGAGTTTCCTCTGCAGGGTAGCTGGACTCTCCCTTAGAGACAGGGTGAGAAGTTCAGCGACCTGGGAGAGACTCAGAGTAGAACCACTGCGCCTCCACATAAAAAGGAGCCAGTTGAGGTGGTTCATGTTTCTGGTGAGGATGCTCCTTGGGAGCCTTCCTAGGGAGGTGCTTCGGGCATGTCGCGCAAATGGACGCTATGCCGTGGATGCACCGCATGGGGGCGCTGGACTTAAGGGCGTCAAAAGCGTCTCTAGAAAAAAAAAAACGTTTTTCTAGCAGGCATTTTCTTTAACTGCATGAAATGACAATAACAGGAACAGCACTGATTAGGCGCCCCCCCCTGCTCCCTCACCTCCCTCCTCCTGTCTCTCTGCTCTCCCTTCACACACAGGTGCTGTGAGTGTGAACACGCGCCCACAGGCGCGTTATTTATTTATTTATTTTTTCACTCGTGCACTGGAGCAGCAGAAAAAAACTTTCCAGGGCGCAAAACAGAAAAAGGGAGAAGGAAGTTGTTGGCAGGATGGAAAAAAAGCCTTTCAATGTGGTTAAAAGATATTAGGTAAGTACAGTCAGTGTATATGAGCAGGACAGGAGGCTTGTAAATATTCAGGTTAGCTAAAGCTAGCCTAATATAGGAATCGTCCCATATTTGGCTGTTAAATAAATGATGCCTCCCCTATAGACGTGATTTGTTTAATATTTTTATGAATATTTGATACGTGTCACACACACACATCCACACACTAAGTGTAAGAATGACCTAAATAAAACTCAGGAAACAACACAGGAAAGCTAAACTGTTGTGGTGGCAGTTCCCAGCTATGTTCCAATGCAGTGCTGCAATTTATTCACTCATATGTACATAATTATTATTGATTCTTTAATTAAAGATGAGTTGTACAAGTTTATGTGTGTATCAGACAAATTAGTCCTCAGTGTCACTATAGCCCTTAGACTCAAAAAGGTTGGTGACCCATGTTACCAACCTTTTTGGCAGAGGGACACTTGAGTTTAAATGTCTTATTTAATATCACTACAGTGGTGTGTATTGTGATGTATCTGGTAAGTCAGATCAGATGAAATGTCCAGTCAGTAACTGTTATCCAACAAGGAGATCATTTAAATTAAAGTTTCATTTCTATTGTGGTTTGACTGCTGTATTTTTAAACCTACTTAACACAAAATTAATGTCATTCAGCTGTGAGGATGGAGAGAAGGAAGAGAAGATGACAGAGGAATCAGGACAGACTGGGGAAGGCAACAGGTTGGTCTAATGCAGGTGGAAGTGAGGGAACAGCTACTTAAGCCCAAGCAATAACGTGTAAACATTATTTTTAAAAACTGTATTAAGATCTGTAATTTTTACAACTAATATATAATGCTTTTTTGACCATATGACTTAGTGCAGAATGCCACAGACAAAGGGTGAAGGAGACAGACACGAGGTCAGTGATAGAGGAGACAAGTGATGACATCAGGTAGGAATAATTACATTAGGGAGGCAACAAAAACCTATACTGTATACCATGATGGTTTGAATTTCTGATGACCATCTTTCATTGTCTTCTTTCACGGAAAGTAACAGTTTAAATGTCATAAATGTTAAAACACTGACATGGACTCCAGGCTGTTAAGATTTCATATTTTCGCTACATAAAATATTGAGCACTGATTACCACTACTGCTATATAGTTGTACTTTATTAAACTTATTATTTGTTTATGATTGGAATGATCACCTGATATAATATGTAACATAAAAAAAATCTGTAATATTGCTACTGTATTTTCTAAGTGCATGACTAAGGGAGGAAAGCTGTATGAGGCGGCAGGTAAAAAAGGGGGGGGGGCGCCGTTGATGTTTTCGCATCCACCTCAAAAATATGTACTTGCACCCCTGTGTCTGACTGAGAGGAGATCCTGGGGAAGACCCAGGACATGCTGCAGAGACGTCTCTCAGTTGGCCTGGGAACACCTCAGTGATGCGGGACATTGGCAGAGCACTCGTTCTACACTTGGCTCACACTGGCCAAAGTCTGTTAATTTTAATATTTTGTTCTATTTTTTTTTTAAGAGTTGCTTTAAGCTACATTCATTGTGCCATTTCTTTGTATTTTTACATGTCAAATATTCTGAGAAGTGCAACTTTGGCTCAAATCATCATGTCTCATGCAAGATTTTGTCATCGGCTGGTGGGGGTGGGCGTCTTGTCAAACTATTTTAGTTTCCTTAATATGACACAGACCACCACTGGTATTCAGCCAGGACGAGTGCCCTTCAACTAAAATGTCCCTCTGCCTGATTTCAACATGCAGAGCCATCAGGCTCAGCTGCTACAGCGTCTGACCTCTTCAACAGCCTGCCCTCCGCCACACATTACAGTTGTATAATGAGGACTGAAAAAAGGTACATTGGCTGCAGTTTTAAAGGTTAGAAATGTAGTCAATGGCTGTTAGCTTAAAGCAAATTCCCAACACAGTTGGCACTGTGTCCGTTTCTTTTCTTGATCCAAGTCGAAAGCGTTTGAGAATTTCTTTATCTTTCTTCACTCATCGATGACTTTCTGTACAGGTGTGCGTATATTTCTAAGAAGATGACAGCAATCAATGGAACAGCCTCCAAAGTACAATATCCCCACCTGACATTATGGTCGAACTAAAGCAAACTGTTATATGACGCAAATCGAGAAAAAACTGTTGTTTTTTCAAAACACAGAAATATCCACAGCCAGAGGAAACTATTTTATAATTCTGGGATGACTTCTCTATTGAACCACAATAATGCTCTGAGCTATGTTGAGTCTGCTTCTTCTTTGTCTCCGACTATCATATCATACATTCACATGACACACCACTTGTTCCAATTACCTTAAAGGAAGCTCTTGCTCAGCCAGAAGTTTTTTTTTTTTTTGTATCTGTTCAATGTGGCCACTTTAAATCAGGCCAGTGTTTGTAGCTGTGTGCAGCACTGCAATAAGAACTGCTATGACAATAACCCTAAAGTAAATCTGGACCTGTACTTTTGTGTTTTCTTCTCCAAGTTCTCTTTCATGCTTCTGTTTAATCAAATGGGCAACGATTCCAAAGTTCATGAATAGTTTTTAAAGGATAAACATGTAAATGGTGTGTGATTATTGGCTAGATAAGTTATTTTTTCCCCACAAACACCTGGATGCAACATGTTGCTACCACTACCACAAAATGTGATACACCCTATATCTCACTGGACTTTCATTTGGCCAAGGGAATAAACGTCATATTATCAATGTGCTTTATGGATGAAATTAATGGATGTAAGAAAAAGAATCTTGAAATAACCTTCAGGAGTTGATTTATCTTTACTGTCAGTATACATGTCCATCACTATACACCTCTTTAAAAAAGCACAAATACGTATACAGGGAGTCCTCAACTTACGGCGCCCTCGACTTACAGAAACTCGGACTTACGAACGGACTTACGAACAGTTTTGTTGTACATTAAATACAGCACTGGTATGTGTTTTTAGGTGTTTTTAGATGAAAGTGTGTTAGCTAACCGTTTGTAAACAAAGTTATGTGCATGTTCATGAACCAGTATGTACGTTTGTGTTGAAAAACGGGTGTTTGGCGCAGTGCTAGCATGCATTTTCCGACTTACGAACAAAAATCCTGACTTACGAACGCACGTGCTATGGGTTCCGACTTACGTCACAATCGGGTTACGAACGGTCCTTAGGTCCGGAACTTGTTCGTAAATCGAGGACTCCATGTATGACCAAAAATTTACCCCACAAGCACAATAGGCCAAGCAGCTTTCTGTGTACCCGCAACCACTGACATTCATTTCTCCTTTCCAGCCCACAAGTCTACCTCTTTGGCCTCTCTTCCACCTGCTTCTCTCACTAAAGAATACAATGTATGCCACTCACAACTCACCAATACGTTATTGTCCTTGTACATGTCCCACACTACCCTCACTTATCCAACGTATCCAACTTCCTCATGCAGTACATAAGCTATTATCATATACACAAGTGTATGCTAATTTTTCCTAACAATAACAACAACAAAAAAACATAAATTAGCAAAATTTCTAAACCCTAAACTTAGTTAGGATAAACAGCAATCTCATGTTCAAGCCAGTGTTTCTTTACCCAGATACAGTATGTTCAGAACTTCTGTGTCCAAACTTGCGCAACAATAAATTTATTTCAGGTCAGTGCTTAATTTTAAGTGGTACAAGAAAAACGTTGTTTTGCTTGACTTTTTGATTTAGATAATCCATCTGTGTGCGTTAAGGGAACACAAACAAGAGTTGTGAAAAGCACAAACGGCAAGAATGCAAATAAAAGAGCAAATGCATAACAGCAATTTTAAAATAGGATTTTTTTTTTTTTTTTTGCTTGAAATGTACGTCTAAAGTTTATTAAACCACATTTTCAGAAGGAGCAATATTTTACTTATAGGCCTTATTGAATGGGATAAAAATACATTTTTGCGTGGGGGGAAAACAAAACAAAAAGAAGCAGATGAAGATGATATATTTTGATGCATGGCTCCGAGCTGGGTTATTTATTGTGTGAGCTATACGCTATCATCTTTGGAAGTAGGATGCACAAAAAAAAACATAAAAATGATTTTGCTGTGTGTTGCAACTTTTTTAAATTCAAGCTTTTCTGCCACTCTTTGATCACACAATTCTCGGGCAACAGTCAGATCGAGAGAGCTTTCAATAATTCATTGATAAGCACAAAAAAAAACGCCTGTGTGGGCTCTTCAAGGGGGAGGCTTGTGTCGGCAGTCACTCTTCACTAAAGCTTCCCAAGAAGAGAAAACAACAACGCCGCAGTTCCGAACGCAAACGCTACCTGTCACTTTATCTTCCTTTGAAGTAGAAAGTAACATATAATTTGAACTGAAGTGCAAGACCAAGCTCAGCAGTCTCTCGAAACGATCGCTAACTTGCAAAACAGCACATAGAAATCCAAAATGGGACCATTAGCTCTATTCTCAGCGCCACTTTTCCACTTAAACACATATCTACTTGTAAAACTTCAGGTTGCTTAATAAAAAGTCAGTATTCACAGTTTTACACACTGACATGGAGACTAAGAGGAAAAACATCCACTTGGAATAATGCTCATGGGAACCGTGCGCTCTATAAAATATCCCATGACGCCTCAGCTGCTCCTGAGGGGAACACGCATGCATTTTCCATGATTCATGGATGCAGAGAGGATGCAGAGCCAAGCAAGTACGCTTTGCCGTGACAAGCGTGATGGGAATGTAACATGACAGCACACGACTTGAGATCAACAGACTTTTTTTAAAAAAAGCTTTAAAGCTAAAGGATGCAAACGTGGATTAGATATCACTAAAGATTAAAAAGAACAAATTAGACTAGATCAATGTTGAATCTCATCATATGAAGAAAGAGTAGCACTTTGGGGAAAATGTGTTCCATCCATCTATCCATTATCTTCCACTTTATACAAAGTCGTGTCACGGGGCGGCAGCTTGGATGCGCAGACATCAGTGGCGGCTCCTGAAATGTCCACCAGGGGGGCTATTTCTCAAAAATGAAAAAAATAAAAATAAATCCAAGTTCAAATACAGTGTTTTTTTAATCAAATGCAGATTAATACAAGGTCAACAGAACAATTAAATGCTCGGGATGAGAAGAACCAATTTGACTCACTAAAACAACAAAGAACAAACAAAAATATATATAAATAAATAAATAAATAAATAAAATATAAATTATTGAAAGGAAAGTAAGTGAGATTAATACATTTCTGTTCACTGAATATTGTATTGATTGTATTGATGTTTTATGGTTTATGTTTTTTGTGTCTTATGTTTTTATATTTTATGCACCGTTATGCCGAAGCAAATTCCTAGTCTGTGAATCCTGTTCATTGACAATGGCGATAATAAACTGAATCTGAATCTGAATCTGAATCTGAATTTCTGCATTTCTACTTGCAAGAGGCTTTGTTTTCATTTCATCAGATCAATACAGTGTTAAGAAATAGTAAAACACCACAAGTGACATTTAGAATATAAAATTATTAATGTTTGATCATTTTTTATAAGCAAATTAAAACCAGAGTCCAAGTACAATAACCTGCTGGCAACCTAACTCCACAAACAAACAAAGAAAACAACAAACTCACCAGTTCCTACCTGAGCCACCTGCTTGAGTCATTGCACGGCTCACTTCCCAGAAAAAAAAAAAAAAAAACAGGAAGCACATGATGGTAGGTACAACTCACATTGGATATGTCCAGGGCGTTGAAAACTGCGCCCAGCATCTTCTCATTATTTTGTAACGTTGGGGAATAACTGCGCATGCGCCATTATTAACGAGAGTCTATGGATAAGATTCATGCGCCCTCAGAACAGGAAATACGTCACCAATCAGAAAACGTTTTTTGAAACAAACAATATAACTCATCATTACTCATAAAATATTTATCCTACACAACTAAAAACATATACAATATGCATATATTTCAAAATATTTTTATTTTATTATTTCATTTTTATTAAAAAAAAAATTAAGTCTTCAATGTAAAATGGTCCAGAAGTTCCAGTGGAGCGGCACCCTAGCGCCCCCTATTGGCCGGCCGCCCCTGGCAGACATCTTTCCATGGCCACCTCTTCCAGCTCTTCTAGGAAGACTCCAAGAAATTCCCAGATGAGTTGAGAGACGTATGCTGGTGAAGATTCTCAGTCGTCCAGTCGTTGGGAGACGTAGGCTCTCCAGCGTATCCTGTGTCTCCCCTGGGGTCTCCTCCCAGTTAGACATGCCCGAAGCGCCTCCCTAGGGAGGCGCCCAGGGGGCATCCTTACCAAATGCCTGAACCACCTCGACTGGCTCCTCTTGATGTGAAGGAGCAGCGGTTCTACTCCGAGTATCTCCCGGATAACTTAACGTCTCACCCTATCTCTAAGGGAGAGCCCAGCTTCACCACAACGGACAGGTGCAGAGTCCGCAATGAAACTTGGACTACTATCCCTAATTTGCGGTTTTTCACTTATCGTGGAGGGGGGTCATGGGGGGGCGTGGTCCTTAAACCTCGTGATAAACGAGTGACTACTGTACTTCAGAATAGGTTTTGATACTAACTACGTTGTACATATTAGAAGCACAACACCCGCATCGGATGTTATCAACCATTAAATGGCCGTTATCAGTTATTATCATCCCCATACGTAGCGGTCAGATTGTCCCTCCTGTACCTCCTAGGAGGATTAAAGGTACGTTGTCACAGTTACAAGCGATGACAGCAGGCTCCGTCTTTAGCTATGTTGTTAGGTTTTGAGTAAAGCCTCTTGTGTTAGGTTTAGGGTCTTGGTTAGGTTTAGGCACAAGGGTAAGGGGGTTAAGTTTAGGGTTGGTCCTCTGGGTCAGGTTTAAGGTTAGGTTTAGAAAAACGGTTACACAAGCTGAAAACAAAACAAAAACACAACACTTCCGGGTTTACGGAAACACGCTGCCTGCTCACAGCGATAATAACGCTGATAACGTTTTTTTAAACATGCTAGGAGGTAGATTGGACAGTTTTGCTAGTATATATGGGGATGATAACAGCTAATAACACCCATTGTGTGGACTGACAACATCCGAAGCCGCTGAGCACAAACACTGCAAATTTTGGCTGGAGCTCTGTCCAACTTATAAATAACTTTAGCTGACAGCTGGAGTTTTACTGGAGAAGAATAATATCATTTTAAGCTGTTTCTGTGAGCTTCAAATGATTTGAGAGTGTTTAGAGGTCAGCAGTTCGTTGGAGAGTCTTATTGCAAACGTTAAAAAAACAGTTCTGACTGTTCTCTTGTGAATAGTGCTGCTGTGACAGTGATAAAATCAGCTCCTTGATCACTTCATTACCACTTAAAAAAGACGAGCTTGTGGAGGAATTACAAAATAAACTACACGCTAAATATAACTATCACAGATTAAACATGTTTTCCTAATAAAGTAAGCCTATCTTAATGGTTTTATCATTTAATCCTAAAAAAAAACATGACGTTTTGATCATTGCAAATTCTGTTTCTTTTATTAAGCGTTGAATTGTCAGAGTCAAATTGACACATACAGTAATTAGAGCAAAATCCGAACCACTCCGGTAATTAACCCCGACTTTGAGGTAAGAAATAATAAAATGGGATTAGATGGAACTCATTGTCCTCTGAGGGATTTCCCAATTAACTTTTCAAATAACCTGAGTAAAACCAAAGCATACTGCGAAATTAATTTTCCGCTCGGAAAGGAAGACTTTATGAATAATGCAAAAACACTAACAGAACAGAAGTCTACCGGCGTGCCTACTGTATGCTTACAATGTCAATGCTCTTTGTGGTGGTAATCCGGCAGGAGATTTGGACTGTTGTCGGCAAAGCAATTTTATATTTTTATGTTATTTTTGCTTAACCTTTGTTTATACAGGTAGTCTCATTGAGTCACAAGGACTCATTTTCAAGATAGGCCTGTTTTGTTGTGATGTTGCTCTCCGGTTCTTTCCGTCTTTGGCAAAGCACATCTCCTTTAACCTTCTGTGTCTGGAACTGGAATGAAATTTAGTTGTTCACCCTGGGAACCAGGCTCATTAAAACATATTAAGCTTCAACTCATACTTTTTGTATCCAGGCCATGAATATGCATTATTCATGGACAGGGCATCATCTGTCTCATTGTGCTCCTTATCAGCGCTACTTTTTAACCCAGAGGCACAAGAAATAACTATGCAAAATACATTTCCTGTTGCTCCACTTCTCTATGCAACTATAGACAAATGTAAAGGTTTGCATAATAATACTTTTAGAGTTTAACTTGCAACATGAACAAAGTTTTGAAGAAACCACATTGAATTAAAATCAACTTACAAAGTAGTTTGCATGCATGTACAGATTGAAAATACTTCAACTCAAAACTATAAGTAATTTGTTGTTTTTAAAATTTTTACTTTTTTTCTGTTAGCGCTGTTTAATAATAATAGTAATAATGTCACATTTGTCATCTGTGTATGTTTCCATACAAGACGAAATTAGTCTCTGCATTTAACCCAACCACCACCAGGTGGGGCAGTGGGCAGCTATTGAAAGCACCCGGGGGGCAATTGGGGATGAGGTGTGCCGCCCATAGACACCACAAGGTATGCCGTGACTGGGGTTCGAACCTGGGTCCTTCGGGTCCCAAGTCGGTTCCCCTGCCTCTACACCACCTTGGCCCCCAGTAGCTGTTCTAATTAGGTTGTCTCTACAAAAACAGAGGCTCAGAGTGCAACAGTATTAAAGTAAAAATGGAAATTAGTAGATAAATAAGGTAAACCTGCTATTGTTGAAAGGAATGCAGATTTTAAGTACCGTACACATTGCACCGAGTCCAAATATGTCTAACAAAGTGGAAGTATTTATGTATTTATGTACACGTCCCCATCTATTATGTGTCAACATTGATGTGTCGGGTTATGTGTAACTGCTGACCACCCGGAAACGTGGGGTGGTGTTGTGCCAAAAATCGCTCGACTGCCCAATGGCGGCTGGGGGATCGTGCACGGGACGACTTCAACAAGACTTTAACAAGACTAACACTTAAAAACAATTATTTGTTTGCTCGAAATTACAGCAAACGTGTGTCTCAGTCTAACTTTTCCTTATAAATGCACTTTGACAGTCAAATGAGCTGCATTTCGCCTGGGCGGCGCTGCGAAATGCGGCTGATTTGATTTGGAAACAGTCTTTCTTTTCACTGCTATGCTGATGATTGTCTGATTTATCTGCAATTAATACCTAACAGTTATTGCTCCATTCACCCTCTGTTACAATGTCAATGAAATTGAGGCATGGATGGCGATTTTGCTGTCTCTGTTCCTGTAAACCCTGACTCTCTAAAGCCATAGTGGTGGGAAGTGGTGGCGCAGTGGTTAGACGGTGGGCCTGTGATCTGAAGATCGCCAGTTCAAGCCCCGGTACCGACAATATAAAAAAAATGTGGGTGGAAAAAGGTGAAACACCCACACCTACCTCCACCCTCATTCACCCCACTATGGGCCCCTGAGCAAGGCCCTTAACCCCCACCATCTGCTCCCTAAACAGGTCTCTCCTGAAAATGAGTTACTGTGGCTCAATGAGATTATGCATAAATAAAGGGTAAATGAAAAAAAATCGTATCTCAGGATGGTTTTAGACTCTGATTTTAAGTTTAATAAATATTAGTTATTGTTCTGCAGAAAAGCTTCTTCCAGTGAAGGCAGATAGCTAAGATTAATGTAGAGCAGATCTGACCTCCTTTCCCTCACTGCAGGACTTACACAGCAAACGCCTCACTCGGAAAGCCCACCGCATGGCAGGTGATCCCACACACCCACTACACAGCTGCTTCAGACTGCTGCCATCAGGGAGGAGACTGAGGAGTCTCCAGGCTCGAACCAGCAGACTGAGAGACAGCTCTGTTCATCAGGCAGTCAGAATGCTAAACACTCTGCCTGCTCTGCCTCCCCTCCCATTTGAACTGCCTTAACACTAAAACTTTCTCACATATTATCACTCAACACAAAGTTTTTAACACTAGACTCTGTGTCATCAAACGGGTTATTCACTAAACTCTCGGTCATGTGCTCATACAGTTTGCACTACTTCTCATACTTGCACTAATGTCTGTATTACATCACTGCCTATAATCATAATACTGTTTACATTCTCTGTTTACATTTATTAATACTGTTTACTTTTATTACTACTGCTTACATGTAATTACTACTGTTTACATTTATTTACACTACTCTAATATCTACACCACTGCTGGTACATATACAGTGTGCTCTGAACGGTCTTATTTAGGGATGCCCAATGTGCCTTACTGCATATGCCACTTTTTGCCTCTACAACAACATCAACTACTACCTCATACATATACTGTGTACATTGACTCATACGCTGCTTTGCCACTTTGCAAATGTCAATGCTAGAAACCTTTAGTTTATTTTAGTTATACTTTTTATACTCTTTTTTTATACTAGTATGCAAAAACTCAGGACAATATTATGTTCATTAAATGTTTAATGTTTTAGTTTTAGAGTTGGTGTAAATTTTCATACTCTTATACCACTATGCAAAAAACTCAGGACAGTGTTAGTTTTACTATTTTATGCTTATGTCTATTATTATATGTTTCAGTGTTTCAATGTTTAGATGTTTACTGTTGCACCGAGGGACTGAGAGAAACGCAATTTCGGTCCTGTGTATGTCCTGCACTGTACATATTGCAGATCTGACAATAAAGTTGACTTTGACTTTGACTTTGACTTTGACTTTGAAAAAAATAGTCCATGGCTTCATTACAACCTGACTAGACTACTGTAATGATCTTTATGTCAGGATTCATCAGGTTTCCCTGTCACATCAGCACTTTGTTAACAGTTTCCGTTTAATAAATCTGACTTGACATCTCCAGCTTGTCCAAAATGCTACATCTCGGTCTTAACAGGTAGCTTGAGCATTGTTTGTTGTTCTGAAAATAACTGTGATTAGGCTAGAGTACACGTGCCGGTCATAAAATGAGAATATCATGAAAAAGTTGATTTATTTCAGTAATTCCATTCAAAAAGTTAAACTTGTATATTATAGTCATTCATTACACACAGCCTGATATATTTCAAATGTTTATTCATTTTAAAGTTGGTGATTATAACTGACAACTAATGAAAACCCCAAATTCAGTATCTCAGAAAATTAGAATATTACTTAAAACCAATAAATAAAAAGATTTTTTAGAAATGTTGGTCAACTGAAAAGCATGAACATGAAAAGTATGAGCATGTACAGCATCTGTACTTAGTTTGGGCTCCTTTTGCCTGGATTACTGCAGTAATGCGTCGTGGCATGGAGTCCAGTCTGTGGCACTGCTCAGGTGTTATCAGAGCCCAGGTTGCTTTGATAGTGGCCTTCAGCTCTTCTGAATTGTTGGGTCTGTATCACATCTTCCTCTTCACAATACCCCATAGATTTTCTATGGGGTCAGGTGAGTTTGCTGGCCAGTTAAGAACAGGGATACCATGGTCCTTAAACCAGGTCCTGGCAGCTTTGGCAATGTGTGCAGGTGCCAAGTCCTGTTAGAAAATGAAATCTGCATCTCCATAAAGTTGGTCAGCAGCAGGAAGATGAAGTGCTCTAAAATTTCCTGGTAGATGCTGCATTGACCTTGGACCTCAGAAAACACAGTGGACCAACACCAGCAGACGACATGACACCCCAAACTATCACTGACTGTGGAAACTTGACACTGGACCTCAAGCAACATGGATTCTGTGCCTCTCCTCTCTTCCTCCAGACTCTGGGACCTTGAATTCCAAAGGAAATGCAAAATGTACTTTCATCAGAGAATATAACTTTGGACCACTCAGCAGCAGTCCCAGGCGAGACGCTTCTTACGCTGTCTTTTGTTCAAGAGTGGCTTGACAATAATTATGAGTGCCACAATGCCGAACAGGACAAGGGGGAGAAAAAAAGAGTGGCTTGACACAAAGAATGCGACAGCTGAAACCCATGTCTTGCATACGTCTGTGCGTGGTGGTTCTTCAAGCACTGATTCCAGCTGCAGTCCACTCTTTGTAAATCTCCCCCACATTGGAATGGGTTTTGTTTCACGATCCTCTCCAGGGTGCGGTTATCCTTATTGCTTGTACACTTTTTTCTACCACATTGTTTCCTTCATTTCACCTCTCTGTTAATGTGCTTGGACACAGAGCTCTGTGAACAGCCAGCCTCTTTAGCAATGACCTTTTGTGTCTTGCCTTCCTTGTGCATCTTTTGAACAACTGTCAAGTCAGCAGTCTTCCCCATGATTGTGTAGCCTACAGAACTGGACTGAGACCATTTAAAGACCTTTGTAAGTGTTTTGAGTTAATTAGCTGATTAGAGTGTGTCACCAGGAGTCTTCAATATTGAACCTTTTCACAATATTCTAGTTTTTGAGACACTATTTGGGTTTTTTATCAGTTGTCAGTTATAATCATCAACATTAAAATAATTACACATTTGAAATACATCAGTCTGTGTGTAATGAATGAATATAATATACAAGTTTCACTTTTTGAATGGAATTACCAAAATAAATGAACTTTTTCATGACATTCTAATTTTATGACCAGCATCTGTATTTGAGAAATATTTTTAGTCTGTTGAACATGCATGTTAGGCTAAGTGGTAACTCTAAATTGTCCCTATGTGTAAATGAGCGCGTGAATGGTTGTTTGTCTCGTTTGTCTCTATGTGACCCTGTGATGGACTGGAGACCTGTCCAGGGTGCACCCCGCCCCTCGCACAGTGATGGATGGATATGAGCACCAGTGACCCCCGGTTGATTCTAGCAACTTTACTGGATTAAATGATGTTTCTAAAGGGGAGTTATTGAGGTACATGTATAAGAACATATGCCACTCCTGTGTGATACCTGGACTTATTGTAGGCTTTGGAGCATTCATCAGAAAAAGTCCGCACACAAGCAGTGCTAATTATATAAACTCAAGCTGCCTGTTTTCTCTAATTCTCCTTCATCATGCCAACAAGCCCGAAGGGGTGGTAAAATCTGTTGAAACAGCCTTTAAGGAACTGCCAGATGGTTGCAGAGAAGCTCACTCTCTGCTGTGACTACAAGTAACCGCTCCGCAGTTTTGTGATCAAGCAATGTCATTAGTAAAATTTAATTAAAGACCCAGCGAATTGAAAGATGTCTTCGTATTCCAGCCGCGTTATCTTAGACCCGTTCGAAGTTCTTTGCTACGGTCACCGGTTAAGAGGAAGTTTGTGCATTCCTCTGCCTTAAACGACACAACCTGCACACGAGGAGGCAACACAAAATAAGCTCCGCTGGCTGCGGCTCATTTGTCACCTCGATGATAATCTGTTATAGCCAAGTTGCCTTCCTGTGTGGGCTGCGCTCAGCGGCAGCCCAAGAAGTCCAGCTGCCACAAGGTTTTGGCAAGCAATTTAAAATAACCATTAAACAGAAGGAGGCCCTCTGGAGAAAGATTCACACGGATGCGGAATTTTTTTTTTGTCTCCGTTTTGTTTTCTTGTAGAGTTCCACATCATTATGTTTGCCTGCCCACATACTACGGCAGTTTACCACACTGACCATGAGAAGTATCTGGTTTGAAAATTAGTCATCTGATTTGTCTCACTAGCTTCTGGTTTTGGTCTGTTGATATGGGCGAGGCTGCGGCATCACATCCATCAGCATCTGCTTTAAGGTCTTTATGAGCGCACCTGCTTGTGTGATATAAGTTATAAATTGTATTTGTGGCTCCACGGTGTGATGTTTGACTTTAAATACGGGGCTTTCGTAAAAACGAGAAAATAAAATGAACTCATCGCGTTTCTATAGTTCTTCAAAGTAAATTTATCTTTTCGAAAATCTTGCTTTTAGAATACAGATTACAAGACAGATTACCCTTTCGCCTTCGACGAAGATGGTTGCTCTTACCCTCCCTCCTGATTTTTTTGGTCTCTTGTCCTGTCAACCTCAGAGCCTCACTTTACACATATTCTGAATCTGAAATTATTATGGATTTGGTCAGCTGGTCCCTCTACGCAATTGATAAAAAAAATGCCACCAGACGACATGCCCTGAACACAGCTGGGAATGCCATGGATTCCTGGAATTAGTGGAAGATGACGTGCCTATCTGTGCTGTCCGTTGAGGACATAGAAGATGTGTGCATTATTGGATTTATGATAACAGGGTCTCTGTTTTTTGGAGTAAGTATCGACAAATTAGGAAGACGTCGACAGCACTTTCAGCCATGGTAAAGCTGCCAGCTTTATGTAAAAGATTAATCCATGTCTCGAGCTCTCAAACTCGTATGCTTATCGAGCTCAACCGCAAGCTGGACGCAAAGTCTGAGAATCATAGACCACTTGCGGCTCCAGGAACTTGCCAGCATGAAGAAAGACTGTTCAGTACAGCAGGAGGGATTTCTCTCTCTCAAAAGAGCCAGACTGGAGTCAAAAAACTTTGAAAACCAACTTCTTCTTAACTTGAACAAGAAATTCTTGCTGCAATGTTAAAATGTGTCAGTTCATGGGATGTTATGTCAGGTGACAAGAGATGTCTCCAAATGACACGTCACTCTGGTCCCAAGTTTTGAAAATGGAGTCAGGAAGTTAAAATATTGTTCATATTGACCCATTAAAAGATTGACTACAGTATTTTAACTAGAGTTGATGACAAACTGGAGTTGAAATGATCAGTGTCAATTCCTTTGTTAGGTGTGTCTAATTTTTTCTGTCAGACAACTTTTACTTAAAGCTGCACTATGTAACTTTGTGGTGCAGTCTGTAACTTTTCTAACAATATATTTTTAACATATTTCTTCGGTCTGTCACTATCTACTGACAGACTGGTGTTAGACAAAGTAATCTCTGAAAAAAACTATAGTCCCCTTGCTTCTCTATCAGCATTTATAAAAACACTAAAAACACAGAGTGACCAGGACAATGACAGCCAATAAAAACAGAGTTTGTAACCAGCCAATAAAAACAGAGCTTGAATTTGAATCAGCCAATAAAAACAGAGCTTGAATTTGAATTTCAGCAGAGCAAGGGGGGCAGAGCCATATATGGCTCTGAGGGGGAGGGATCAGAATGCTTTGCCTGTTGAAAATATTTCTAAGTTCTGTGCTCTACAGAAAGTTACACATAGCACCTTTAAACGTGTTTACTGCAGTTAAAAAGACACATTGGTTTTATTTTGTGTTAAACAAAAACTTTCAAAGGTATAATCATTCCTCTTTCTTATTTTGCTTATGACATTTAATTCTGCATGTCATCCCTGAAATTCTGAAGCACAGAATCACAAGTCCAAGTGTGAACGGTGTCACAGAGTAAACACAATACAGTAAAAACATGTATCATCTGCAGCATTGTTCATTAAAATGGCTCAACACTATCAATTAGGTAATACATTCAGCAAGTGCTTTTACTTTTAAAGGGGACCTCAGATGCATTTTTTAAATTTTTATGTTATTTCTGTGTGCTATCTAGACCCTATTCCTTCAATTTAATGCACAAAATAATTCTTAGATAATCAATTATACCCTTTTTAATTCTGCCAGTTTTAACTTTCGTTTTGAACGACCGGTTTCTGATAGAAGTTCTGAAGTCCACGCCCTTCAAAGATCTGTTTACGCCCTCGTAACAGCCAGTATCTGTAATGTGTTGTTGTTTTAAAATTAGCTCTTTTTTTATTACTCATTTGACTTACTGTTAGTGCTAGCTTAAGATAACTTACCGAAACCCGTCTGAGCGCGCCGCAGTTTGCTGCTCCTTTTAGCATTAGACCACCCGAATCCGAAGCTAATGTTAGCTTGTTCCACTTCCGGTTTTCGCCAGCTCCGCTCGGAGACTTTGGGCGTTATCGCTGTTCCAGTCAAGACAACACAAAGTTCACCAAGTGTCTCCCGTAAATTAATCCGTAAGGGGAAGGTCCTCACTGCTGCGAGGCTGCTGCGAGGCTGCAGCAAGGCTGTACAGTTGAAGCTCCGCTCCATGGCGCCAGAAGAGGGTCCCGTCGCAACCGGTCTCTACGCCGGGGGTATGCTCGTTTAATTTTTGCCGGCGGCGCGTTGGGAGAGATCGCAAATACACTAAAAATTGAACTAAAAAACATAAAAATAACAATTATACTTTATTTATAAAGCCATTTAAAAAACCACAGCTGCAACAAAGTGCTGTACACATGAAATTAATAACATATAAACAAAAGATGAGATGAAATCATGAAAAACAACAGTCATGTGTTTAATACAGAAGTGGGTTGAGCCTAACCAGGTGAGGGGCTGGACTCAGGTTTGAGGTGGGTTGTCCTCGCGCCTGTGACGTCACAGGCGCGATTGACTTCCATTTTATTTCAAAAACGAACCGTTTTCATCACAGTAAAATAAATCTACTTAGAGTAAATAAACCACTGGGTGCATTTTTTTGGCACAAGGACTGTTTTTTTATGAAGTAAATACCCAAAGTTTAGTAAAAAAACATTAAAAAGTGAATTTTGCATGTGTGGTCCCCTTTAATACTTTAAGTATTTCAATGCAAGTACTCATTTATTTTTACTTAAGTAAAAACATTAATGTGGTACTTCTACTTTTACTAGAGTACATTTTTTGTCCGTTTATTTGTACTTTTACTTAAGTACAGTGTTTGAGCACTTTCTCCACCACTGCCCTTTTGCCGAGTTCAGTCCTCAATGAGGGAACACTGCATGTAATAATGTCCTTAGAGTGCACTCTGTAGCTGCACAAAATCTATGCAGTCGGGTCTATTTTGACTAAAAAACCTTTGAAACATCAAGAAATGAAACAACTCTGCCCCCTTTCTTATTCAAAATATAAGTCACATGATCCCAACTGTAAGCATTGCCATGCTGTAGTTTTGGAACCAGAGTCTGCTCACTAGCAATGTGGGGCTGTCCCATCTATCGCCGTACACAATGATGATGTCACATAACAGTTATTTAAGTACAACAAACTAATTTCATCCAAACTTCTCTATAAAATTTGTATTTTAACATACAGCAACACGGTGAAAATAAACACCTATAAATAATGTGAATGGTGTACTTTTTTTGTGTTAAGGACATTTTCCTCATTGTTTACATCGAGGAGGTTGGACTTCAAACTTGTACTGGAACCAGCCTAGAGGGATCCTTATAAAAGTCTGCTTTTCTTTAAAGATCTATGGCTAAGAGTGGATTTTCAGAATGTGTTGTCTCAGGGGCAGCACGGTGGCTCAGTTGGCAGAGCTGCCTCATCTCAGCGAAAAAGTTACCGGATCAAATCCCGGTCCGGGGTCCACTCAGGGTGGAATTAGCATGGTTTTTTTTTGTGCATGCATGGGTTTTCTCCGGGTACTCCGGTTTCCTCCCACAGAACAAAAACATGCATGTTAGACTGATTGGTAACTGTAAATTGTCCCTAGATGTGAATGAGAGAGTGAATGGCCTTTTTTCACTATTGCCTCTTTTTCATTAGTACCATTAGTACCGGTACAGCACGGTTCGACTTGGCTCGAGTTGTGTTTTCATTATACAGGTAGTCCTCGGGTTACGACGGTCTCGAGTTACGACGTTTCCTGGTTACGACGCATCTCCCATAAAAAATAAAATAAATAATAATAATAATTTTGAAAAAGCCGAGTTACGCAGTTTCCGGTTTTCGTCGTAAACGTAGCGGCGGAGGAGTACAGTACTACACTGTACTCTCTAAAAAAGCTAAGTCTGGTCCTCTGGACATTCAAAAAACAAACAAAACTGTACTATGAACACGGTTTTACGTCGTCAACGGAACGGAATACGGCAGATGGACCGAGCTGGACGGCGGTTTTATGTCGTAAATGTAATAAAGAATACGGCCGATTGACAGAGGAATACGGCTTCACCAGCATCCCGGTAGGCCATAACTCTTTTTTTACCTTCATTATGGCTCCCAAATGTATGTGTTCTTTGATAATTATGTAGGGTACTGTGTTAGGTAAGGCTAAGTGCTTGGTAATACAGTACTGTAAATGTATAAGGCGCAGTATGTACCTATATTTTGACTTACATCGAAAATTGGTTTACAACGCCACGTAGGAACGGATCTACAGTATGTCATAAGTCGAGGACTACCTGTACAGTACTTTCAGTAATAGTTGTAGTGGGCAGGTCCAGCTCTGAGCCTGCAGGAGCATGTGAGGCTGGGGTCCGGGCCCCAGCCTCGCTCGCTCCTGTGGGTCGGCAGCTCGTATGATTCTCCACGGTGACCAGTGGAGCTTGGAGCCCCCAGGAGCACACGAGGCCGGGCCCAACCGAGTCCCTGCCTCGCGTGCTCCTATGGGTTGGTCGCTCAGAGGATCTTCTGTGGTGACCGGCCGAGCTCTGAGCCGTCGCGATGACGCCCAGAGGAGGCTCTGAGACTCAGGTGGAGAAGACCGGGGGACCAAGGGGTTGTAATTATTGTTTTAAAAATAATTAAATTAGGTCCAGTCGCTCCTCAAGTTCAAGTTTTTGCAAATAGCCTATCAGGTTGTTGTGAAGGTTTCTCAAACCACCAGTGACTCCAACCCCGGACCAATCAGTGACCGCCAGTAGAAACCCAGAGAAATGGGTACTGAAAAAGGGACCAGTTCCATGAACCGTTGCTAGTGGAAAAGCCTTGGAACTGTGTCATGTCGAGTTTAACCTTGCTTTACCATTCCTAATGGAAAAGGGCCATATGTGTCCTTGTGATGGACTTGCAACTGTGTCCCACCAGCCTTTCGCACAGTGACTGTTGAACATGGACACAAGTGATCCCCGCAACCTGAAAAGGAAGAAGAAGGTAAACATAATGGATGGATGGATGTTAAGTCTCTGTGAGCAGTCCCAAACATTACCCATGTCTATCCCTTTGACTTCTCGGTTGAACGCTTTAAGCTAACTGCTCTGAACAGCTTACAGACTTCATTCACATACTAGTTTAGTACTTTCTATACACATTTCAGATTGTATGGATCATTCATTTGCTTAATAATTATCTGAAGCAATTCAGACATCCTGACCCATTATTATCTCAGTGGATGCAATTAGAAGCAAACATTTCATTAGCGAGGACAGGGACCCACTTGAATGCTTCTGGAGTTTTGAATGTTTACTTGATTTAACCTGGCTTAATGGAAAATAACACGTCAAAAGTGGAAACCAATCTTTAAACATAATTAAAACGATAGGGATATGTCCTTACGTGTGTGCAAAATCATCTCAGCCGTTCGTGCTCGCAACGAGAAAAGACTTGTCAATCAAGCTGCTTTTGGTTCAGCTACATGTTACAATTGTAATTGAAGTTGGAGTAGGAGCTATTCATCCCTTTTCTTTGTTGTTTTATTTGTCGTGACTCTTCGTGCTAATTATTCAGTTTTCACACTGATGGAAGATATGAAAAGCACATTTATGCCACTGGAAGCCAAGAATGCCAAACAATGGCAGGCTGTGTGGTGGCTGTAATCAAATAAAAGCAAATGTCAGATTCTGGAGAGCAGACAGTGCAAAAAATACCCCACTAATTTGCTTGCTATTTATAGCCGGCATAGATATAAGTCATACTGTGGCTTCAGATCTTTACAGATAATGATGGGCAGTAATTTGCCACTTTACCCTAAAAGATATTTCCGACTTTTCCCACTTTCTTTCCATTTCCCCTTTACTTTGTCCACACTACTGGTCATGCCAACGCTTTAGTCCATGAACTTTCATCAGAATATGTGGATGTAAACAACTTGACGTGCAGACAAGACTTCCGTCCTCTACAATAACTTTATATTCCATTCTCCCATTTGCTTTCATGTTTGCGTCTTAACAATGAGGCTGCTTCGAGCAAAAAAGAAGAGAATTAGCTTCCAGTGCTGGTCCCACAGTTCCCTTGAACTTCAAAGAGCCGCAAGGGAAACTTTCCTACATCTAGATGCTGCATTCACCTCTCAGGGAGGCAGTCACTTTCTGATAAGGACCCAGAATTCAGTAAATAAGGGGTTTGTTTGGAGTCAAGAAGGTTTTTCTTGACTAATCTGCTTCCCTATAATAATAATAATAATGATAATAATACTTTATTTATAGAGCCCTTTAAAACAACCACAGCTGCAGCAAAGTGCTGTACACATAAAATCAAGAACATTTAAACACCCAATCTGGGAATCTACTTTAAAATCACTGTCCATTTTAAAACCCAAGTTAGAAACAGTTTTCTTTACACGCGGTGCCAGAGGGCCCAGATCAACTCACAAGAGCCACTAGGACCAAACGCCATCACTTCTGTTTTCCTTTCATTAAAATTTAAAAAGTTTAAAGACATCCAAGCTTTGATGTCTTCAAGACACAACAGAAGTGGCCTGATTAAGGAGGCATCTTTCTTTTTTAGTGGCATATAGATCTGACTATCATCAGCGTAACAATGAAACAAATATCCCATGCTTTCTGAGGATTGATCCCAATGGAAGTAGGTAAAGGGAGAAAAGCAGGGGGCCTAAAATGGAGCCCTGTGGAACCCCAAAACACAGAAGAGCAGTGGAGGATACTATGTATATACTATACATTTGAAAAATGCCGGGAAATATCAACCATAAATAAACATGTGATTTCCATTTATTGTTTGAGCAATTGTTAAGTTGCAATAAGTTCCTCTTTAGATTCATTTTAGTTCATATCTTTTAAATTGGAGTCCTGTGGAAATTAACAATGACATAGACTTTAGTTTTGGACAAATGGAGTTTATATCTGACTGGATTTATTAGGAAACAGCTACCGCACTTGCTGTTGTACATGTCGCACTGCCGTATAAGTCGCACCAGTCCAAATATGGCAATGTGGAAAAAACATAAATATGTCGCTTCACCGTATATGTCGCATCTGTTATGCATCACCGCTGACACGTCGTGTTTGTTACGTGTCACCACTGATAACCTGGAAACGTGGGCCGGTGTTGTGCCAAAAATCGATTGGCTGCCAAATGGCGGCCGCGGGAGCGTGCATGAGAGGACTTTAACAAGAATTTAACAAGATTAACACTTAAAAACAAATTTTTTGCTCAAAATTATAGAAAGGTGTGTCTCAGTTTAACTTTTCCTTAGTAAATGCACTTTGACGGTCAAATCAGCTGCATTTCAAAGCCCATTTGCGAAAGTGGGGGTGCGCAGGGACAACTTGCTGTGCATTTCTTTGAAATTTAACAAGGTAACCACATAAAAACAATTATTTGTTTGTTCGACATTATAGTAAAGGTGTGTTTCAGTTGAACTTTTCCTTAATAAATACACTTTAATGGTCAAATCAGCTGCCTTTCTCCTGGGCGGTGCGGTGAGTGATTTGACGTTTGCGCCAGGAGTTCCGGAGCGAGACAAAGATGGCTACGGCAAGACAAGTGTCTCACTGATAGCCACTTTACCTATTAATGAGACACTTCATTCAAACGTTATTTAGACAGGTTAATCCCATTGAGTCTCGAGGACTCATTTACAAGACAGACCTGATTTCGTAGCAAAGCGTGATGACAACAATGGATAACAACAGTAACAATAAAATCAAAAAAGGCGTTCAATACAGGATCAATAGACAGTAACAGTAACAATAGACGATCATAAAATAGGCATACTTTTTTTTTAAACAAATCGAAACAAAATGGCAACCAAAAGGACAATCAAGAGGAATAGCAGAAAAAAACAGTTAGTTTGCAAGGCAATTTAGAAAACTAAAAAAAGGAACATGTCTGCATTGGCTTTTGCCAGGTACTTAGGGTTTTAAAGTCACTTAAAGAGGTCAACAGTCACATGTTAAGATAGAAATATTTTCAAATGCAAACTGTTCATTTTTATTCATTTGTAACTATCCATTTGATGAAATAATGTCAATTTGTCCTCTTTGTCTAAGCCTATATATAGCAGCATGGCTATAGGCTTGGCTTGCCAGATTAGTCGATTGCCCTCTAGTGGCTGAAAATGGTAGTGTTCAATATCTTCAATGTCAGAATGAATAAATTCATCAGATCTTAGCCAACAATTGGCTTATAAATATGGGGGAAAAAACATACATACGTCACGTTACTGCACAAGTTGCAGGCATGCTAATTTATGCACAAAACTGCAACTTATACAGCAAAAATTATGGCAATCTAAGACTAAAGTAGATTTCTGTCATCCTAAAACTAAATGTTTATACTAAATATATTGAAATTCAATTTAATTTAGTTTATTTATATAGCGCCGAGTCACAACAGAAGTCGTCTCGGCACTGAACAGAAACATTCATATACTGTACATGAAAAAGCAAGTTAATATTTATTTGAGGAGCGCCAGCAGACTGCTTTGAGTCTTCATTCCGTCAGTCGCCCATCTGAGCAAGCACAAAGGCAACAGTGGAAAGGAAAAACACAATTTTAACAGGAAGAAACCTCCAGCAGAACCAGGCTCAGGACGAGCGACCGTCGGCTTCGACCGGCTGGGTTTGAGAGGACAGGAAGGAGGAACGGACACACAATACAGCAGGTCTAGAATGGAGGTGAGCAGAATTTTCTCTAGGAGGAAAGACAACAGTCACATGTTAAGATAGAAATCATTTCAAATGCAAACTATTCATTTTGATTCATTTGTATGGTAACTGTCCATTTGATGAAATGAGGTCAATTTGTCCTCCATTAGTCACAGCTAGCTAAGGGCTAGGTCAGTAAACCAAGCCAACACTAACTATAGGATTTATCAAAACGTCTTAGGCCCAGTTTTAAAACTGGACAATGCTCAGGTCCAAAAACCACAACTTCTGACTTGTCTGACTTTAAAAGCAGAAAATTTAGGGTAATCTAGGTTTTTATGTCTTTAAGACATGCTTGTAGTCTAAGTAACTGATTGGATTCATTGGGTTTTATGGACAAATACAACTGTGTATCATCAGCATAACAATGAAAATGTACCCCACACTGTTCAATAACATTACCTAATGGAAGCATAATGTGCCTGCTCAGAGTCAGTATTTTGCAATGCATTGTGGTTTAAATTTGGCAGCAGGTTAGCACTGTTGCCTCCCGGCATATAGGTCCTGGGTTCAATCCCCCGGTTGGGTCTGGGGTCTTTCTGGGTGGAGTTTGCATGTTCTTCTCGTACTTGCGTGGGTTTCCTCCGGGTACTCCGGTTTCCTGCCACAGACCAAAAACATGCATGTTAGGCTGCCTTCAGGTCCAGGCCTCCCTTGCAAAAGAGATCTGTGATCTTAATGGGATTTGTCTGGTTAACTAAAGGTTAATCATCCAGACACCCAGCAACACTGTGCGTCACGCTCACAACTTACAAAACTAATTAAAATGTCTTTTACAAACATGTTTGTAAGTAACGGTCAATAAAAAGAAGGTAAGACATAGTTATGAAACAATTTTGGGGCCACGGTACCCAATTGTACGCATGCATATTAGTAACTGTTAAAAGGTCTATTAACTGTACAGTATCTGGTGTAATAGCATATGCACAATAAAGTTTGTGAGTTTAACTGTCCGCCCTCATTTAATTACAATCACCATAACAATCCTAGCCTGGTTAAAACCAGACCCTTGTCCTTCACTTTGCTTCGTACTAGGGTCTGGGACTTCTCCCATAGACAAGGATTTCTCCGGTAGATTTTTGACCGGACCAATCAGAGAACAGAAGGCGGAGTTTTGAACGACGTCGACTGACGTCGTCAGTTAAAATGGCTGCCGCCACGAAGGAATTTTCAAGAAAACAAGGTAAAAAACTATTATTTCTTTGCTGAGAAAAAATATATTTCTTAGCTGACGTTATATCAGAAGTGTTCCTGAGCTTAACAGTTCCTAAATCAATTCACGAAATGGTCAAATCTGCTGGATTTAAATAGTTTCGGTTTGACATTTTCCAAACAGCCTCGGGTGCGCTACGAAAATAAATTATAAAAAATCGAATTTTATCTCAAATGTTTCATCTAGGCCAACAGTCAGTAAATTAGAGCCATATAATTACACACTGGTAGCAGAAAAAATATCCACCGAGTGGTTTCTGAGCTATTTATCTGAATAGCCTGGACCTCGCCAGGCTAAACTAACAAAACTCCGCCTTCTGTTCTCTGATTGGTCCGGTCAAAAATCTACCGGAGAAATCCTTGTCTATGGGAGAAGTCCCAGACCCTAGTGAAGACAAGGGTCTGGTTTTAACCAGGCTATAACAATCCAAGAACTACAGATAAAACAAATAACTTTTTGAATAATGTAGTCACTGTAAAATTCATTATGGTACATTGCCCTTGTTAAATTTACTACCTAACTAAACCCGTCATGCAAATAATTAAGCGCTGTACGGCCATACAATGGTATGCATACTTGTGGATGCAAAAAGCCTCAGCAACTAGCTTAGCACATTCATCAGGAAAATCAAAAGGTTTGTAAGCTCAATCATCCAGGTAAATTAATCACAAACTGTTATTCTTGTGAATTCATGTAATCTAGACAGTTACATATTTGTTGAAGTAACGTGACATAAGATTGATTGGTGCAGTGTCTGCAGTATTGTGGACTCTGTGCTGGTCCGTTGTGGTGAAGACAGAGCTGAGGGGTAAGGCAAAGCTCTCTTTTTAGCGGTCGGTCTACGTTCCTACCCTCACCCATGGTCATGAACTTTGGGTAGTGACTGGAAGAATTAAATCGTGGACACAGGCGGTTGAAATGAGTTTGGAATAAACGGAAGATAATGCAGGAAGTGCTACAGCTAGCTGTGGCTGCTTTTTACACGCGCATATACCACAAAATTGTATGTAAATAACCAAAGCTGGGCACCGCTAATTAAAAAATTAGTTCCACAATTTCTAAAACGCTTATTAATTTTTTTAGGTCCACAATTTCAAAAGCACAAATGTCTTATGAAAATTAGGGGAAGCTAATCTAATCCGCTATTTATATATTTCTATATTATATATATATATATATATTTATATATAGCCGGCAGCGTTATCAATATTTGCACTACACTGCCAACTGAAAAGTAACAAAAATGATCCTAAAAGGATGAAATTACAAAAATCAAAGGATTTATTTAATACTTTACGTACATATATTCTATTCGGCCACGAAATTAACAAAAAATAGAATGATCTTTTAATCCCTAAAACCACGTTTAAATCTCAAATACACGGGTGTGTCGCCACCGCATTTATACATAAAGTAACCCAAATACATGAAACTAACGACTCGCCGTCGAATGGTCGACACAAAACACACAATAAAATCTCCGGCCACGTTAATTTGGCTTGAAACAGCGGGGTTCTCTACGGATTTATCCATTAGTAACCCAGCACAACCAGCCGGCAGACACAGAGTTAGCGTCTATAGGTAGTCAACAGATTTAATGAAAAGTAACTAAAATACATGAAACTAACGACTCGCCGTCGAATGGTCGACACAAAACACACAATAAAATCATCCGGCCACGTTAATTTGGCTTGAAACAGCGGGGTTCTCTACGGATTTATCCATTAGTAACCCAGCACAACCAGCCGGCAGACACAGAGTTAGCGTCTATAGGTAGTCAACAGATTTAATGAAAAGTAACTAAAATACATGAAAATAACGACTCACCGTCGAATGGTCATCACAAAACACACAATAAAATCATCCGGCCACGTTAATTTGGCTTGAAACAGCGGGGTTCTTTACGGATTTATGAAGACACCGAGCGCAGCCAGCTAGCCACAGAATTAGCCCCTGAGTTCAACTATGACCCGGAAGATGTCAAGATGGAATAGTCCATTTTTAGTAGGGGGATAAAGAAATCGACCGTTTTTTTATTGCTTATTTAATGATCGTTTTCATCGTAACTATAATTATTTTTATGTTAAATGTAGATTAACAAGCAGGATCAATGTTAGGAATGTAGGTGACTGGCCGGGGCGCGGCGGGGCCGGGGCCCCATGCTGATGGGATCCCCAGGCAACGGCATCATTTACCTACATGGTAGATCCGAGTCTGTTCTCCGCTCTGCCCCCCTCCCCCTCCAACCCTCCCTCCCCCCTCCAACCCTCCCTCCTCTCTGCTCTTACGGTGGGGAAAAAGGTAAAACAAGCAGCATAAGAGCTTGTAAATAAGTTTATTGGTTTTTACTGATAGATAATTAGTTATTAGCGGTACTGCATTTTAAATAAAAATAGCACAAATCCGCTTATGAATTATAAAAGTTAGTCAATTCACAAAAACGCTGACAAAAAGTTTAGGTCCACTGTAAGCGGATTAGCGCTTTAGCGCTCCCTAGCGTTCATCCGCCCACCTTTGTAAATAACCATGTGACTAAGTGATATTAAGGCGTTTAAAATAATATTTGCGTAACCTACTATGATTTGTGTATTTTATTGAGTTGTTTTAAGACAAATCTACATAACTGGTCCCACTCTGACCAGCCTTTTCCCCCCCAGTCTGGTCAGAATTAAAGTATAAAAGTGAGCTCATTCAAAGAGTTGTCTACAAGAGGAAAGATATACAGGTAGTCCACGGGTTACGACGGTCTCGAGTTATGACGTTTCGCGGTTACGAACGCCTTCCATTGAAAAGCATTGCTTCAAGTTATGCCGTTTATGCGCCTTTACAGCAAGAGCTGAAATGAAACTTAGGGGAGCTGGGGAGCTGGAAACGAAACTTAGGGGAGCTTGAAACTACAGGAGGTTGGGGGGTTTCCACTGACACGTTCAGTGAAACCTTACAGTAGCAGGTAGCAGGCAGTCCGGAGCAGAGAGGAAGAAATGACCAGCTCCCAGTAAGAAATTACCGTATTTCCGGTGTATCGGTCGCACCTTTTTATGTTTTTTTTCAAGGCCTGCGACCTATACTGTACACCAGTGCAACCTATTTATGAATTTTTTTCCATATTTTTAGACTAATTTATGGGTCACTTATGACCCTTTTTCACATTGGCAGAAAATGGTGCAGTATCACTTTCGGCAACTAGGGGCGCAGTGCAGTACCACTTCCAGAGGAGTACACCGACCCAAGAAGAAGAAGACCGTTTCCAGCTCATGTGTCCGAAAAAAAGCTCCTCTGCTCGGACCGACCCTGTCGGCCTCCTGGTCTGGATATAACTTCTGTTAGCTCTGTTTGCTGTTTGTTAGCAAGATAAGTCAAGAACCACTCAGCGGATTTTTCTGAAACTTACAGAATGGAATCACAGTGTGGACGTTTACAAGTGAGTACCGTAGCTTTATTAGATGTTTGAGATAATAAAAAAAAAAAATCTTTTTGTAGCATTTAGCTGCTGTTAGCTTCTGGTGTTAGCTTCTGTTTACGTTATAAATAGCTTCGAAACCACTCGGTGTATATTTATTTCTGCTTACAGAGTAATTATAAGGCTCTAATATACTTAACTATGTCCTGGAGAAAACATTTGACATCAAATTCGATTTTTTTATTCGTGTCAGAGGCGGACTCGTCTCGTGATGGCTTCTGTTAGCTTCTGTTTATGTTATAAATAGCTTCGAAACCACTCGGTGTATATTTATTTCTGCTTACAGAGTAATTATAAGGCTCCAATGTACTTAACTATGTCCTGGAGAAAACAATTTACATAAAATTGGATTTTTTATTCGTGTCAGAGGCGGACTCGTCTCGTGTTGGCTTCTGTTAGCTTCTGTTTATGTTATAAATAGCTTCAAAACAAATCGGTGTATATTTACTTCTGCTTACAGAGTAATTATAAGGCTCCAATGTACTTAACTATGTCCTGGAGAAAACATTTGAGATGAGATTCGATTTTTTATTCGTGTTTTCAGAGGCGGACTCGTCTCGTGTTGGCTTCAGTTAGCTTCTGTTTATGTTATAAATAGCTTCGAAACCAATTGTGTATATTTATTTCTGCTTACAGAGTAATTATAAGGCTCCAATGTACTTAACTATGTCCTGGAGAAAGCATTTGAGATGAGATTCGATTTTTTTATTTGTGTTTTCAGAGACGCAATCGTCTCGTGTTTAGCTGTTAGCTTCTGGCAGACATTAGCAGCAGAGCTAAACACTCGGTCCATATTGCCGGGTTGACCCAGCGGTCACGCGGCGCGTCAGCGGTGGATGACGCGTTATGTCGGCGGTGATGTAGGTGCGACCTATACAACGGTGCAACCTTTACAACGGAAAATACGGTAACTCTTTTTCCTTCATTATGGCTCCTAAATGTATGTGGTTTTTGATAATTATGTAGGGTAATGTGTTAGGATAAGCTAAGTGCTTGGTAAAAATACAGTACTGTATGTATGAGGTGCCGTTTGGACGTATTTTCCAACTTACGACGATTTCCGTGTTACGAACGGGCGTGGGAACAGAACTCGTTCGTAAGTCGGGGACTACCTGTATACTGTTCACAACTTTTCTGCAGAACTCCGCTTTACAAAACTGAAACATCCCCTTAGTTTCTACATCATGCGAGCGTGGTGGCTCAAGAGGGCTAAGGGTTCGTCACTCACTGGCTAACCTGATTGGACCAGCTAATCAAAAGAAGAGGTTGATGAAACACAAAATCCAGACGTCTGCTGTTCTCGTAATTTGCATTTCATTCTTCCAGAGACACCGTCACGTCGTCCAAGCTCGGCAACCTCTCAGAAATATAGCTCATTTCAAAAAAGGGATGTATGATTAGTTCTACCAGCCACAGTCCTAATTGAAATGAGTTTCGGACGTTCAGCAGGGGAGCCGGGGGCACGAGTTCACAGCTGTTCCTGCCTGGTCCTTTTTGTCAGAGTCAGTTGTTCGACCTTTTACGGTCTGCTAACTAATGTTTTTTTTGCAGTCATTGGGGCTTTTTCTATGGAAGGGTATTGCTGTCATCCATAAAAAAAATTTTTTTGATACTATGTAGTAAAAACGTGATAAGTATGTAGTAAAAACATGATATTATGTAGTAAAAACGTGATATTATGAGGTAAAAAAGTGATACATATGTAGTAAAAACGTGATACGAATGCAGTAAAAACATGATATTATGTAGTAATAATGTGATATTATGTAGTAAAAACGTGATACGTATGTAGTAAAAATGTGATACGTATGTAGTAAAAATGTGATACGTATGTAGTAAAAATGTGATATTATGTAGTAATAACGTAATATGTAGTAAAAAAGTGATACGTATGTAGTAAAAACGTGATATTATGTAGTAAAATAGTGATATGTATGTAGTAAAAATGTGATACAAATGTAGTAAAAACATGATATTATGCAGTAATAACGTGATATTATATAGTAAATACGTGATGCGTATGTAGTAAAAACGTGATACGTATGTAGTAAAAATGTGATACGTCTGTAGTAAAAATGTGATATTATGTAGTAATAACATGATATGTAGTAATAATGTGATACGTATGTAGTAAAAACGTGATATTATGTAGTAAAAACATGATATGTATGTAGTAATAACATGATATTATGTAGTAAAAACATGATACGTATGTAGTAATAACGTGATATTATGTAGTAAAACGTGATACGTATGTAGTAAAAACGTGATACGTATGTAGTAAAAATGTGATATTATGTAGTAAAAACGTGATATTATGTAGTAAAAACGTGATATGATATCACATTTTTTACTACATACGTATCACAATTTTACTACATAATGTCACGTTATTACTACATAATATAATGTTTTTACTACATAATAACATGTTATTACTAAATACGTATCAGATTTTTACTACATATTATCACGTTATTACTACATAATATCACGTTTTTACTACATATATATCACGTTTTTACTACATACGTATCACATTTTTACTACATAATATCATGTTATTACTACATATTATCACGTTTTTACTACATAATATCACATTTTTACTACATACGTATCACGTTATTACTACATATTCTCACGTTTTTCCTACATAATATCACGTTTTCACTACATACGTATCACGTTTTCACTACATACGTATCACGTTTTTACTACATAATATCACGTTATTGCTACATATTATCACGTTATTACTACATAATATCACGTTTTTACTACATATCACCTTTTTACTACATACAGTAATATCACATTTTTACTACATACTTATCACATTTATACTACATAGTATCAAAAAAAATAAATTTATGGATGACAGCAATACCCTTCTAAAGATGGCTGATAAGATCTTGCGAGGGAAAACTGCAAATTAACGAAGAACACACTGATACGGACTACAAAGGAACTAACGTTCCCGTTAATTCAAGGGCGAGAAGCAGCTAAATAGAGATCAAGTTAATTTGCACTGCACGGTTACTGCTGAGCCATAAAGCACACGCTCGCCTATTTACTCATTCAATATGACTCTTCTGTGACTCAGTTTTACTGCTGCTGCATCAGTACATTAAAGCCGCTCAAGACTAAAGACAGTGCAGCAGTGTCAGATGCTGTTTACAATCTGAAGTACAGCAGCAAAGTGTGTGGAAAGCCCTAAAGTGCATACACAGTGTCAGCACAAGGCATCCATCCCTTTTAGAAATAGTTCTCCTTCCGTACCCAAAAGGAATCTGAAGCATGTTTCGTTGATCCAGGTCTGTTTTTTCCAGAGACTTACGCAGTGACTGATGCGCATCCGTACCAAAACAATGGGAAATTACCGAGTCAAGTTTATGTATCGGATTGTAAGAGGGGCCGTGGCGCTAATAAAGTACAAAAATAAAACATTATTGGAGCCCCAGGTGTGCACACTTGTTGCCAAAGTAATGACGAACACGCAACGGTGACACCCGTTTAAATTTGATTTGCAAATTATCACTCTCGTTGTTTTGCCGCCGCTAGCGGCTAATTATTATTCACACCGGGGACAACAATGTGTCATCTTCCATTTGCTGGGGGGATGAGGGTGATACGGCTTAAGATGCACATGTTCCTCACGAGCAAGAGTGATGTTTACCAAGGGGCTAAACATTTCCCTGGCACTAGATTCTGATAGCTTTCGAAAACCTCCGGGCCTCATCCACCATCAGACTGTATGTATAATTGAAATGCTGTGTGAGAAGTCGTACTGTATGCTCGTTTGGTTCCAGCGCTCTGCAGCATTTCTACAGATGATCAGACCTGCATTCCACTGGAATACAACTATGAAGAAAACTCATCTTGTATTGCTATTTTTCTTCGTTTTTTTTTCACATGGTTTCTCTCTGATGGAAGAAATTGTTTGATTTTTTAGGCACAAACCAGTTGAGAGGACTGTACAGAAGGGTATTGCTGTCAACCATGACATAATATTTTTTGACATTATGTAGTAAAAATGTGATACGTATGTAGTAAAAATGTGATATTATGTAGTAAAAACATGATATTATGTAGTAAAAAGGTGATATTAAAGATCCACTGACGTGATTTTTCTACTATTCATCAAATTGCTCAAAATATATATATTTTATCATTTAAATATGTTAGTTTTTGCAAACAAAATGATAAATCACTTTAATTTTGCTTTAAAAGTGATTTTGAACTTCAAGCTGTGTTTAATCGTGGGAAATCCGTTTACACCCGAACGCACCATCTGTGATGTAATGTCCAGAGTTGAGGCAGAGCTCTGAGCTTGTCACGGTGTGCGCAGCTCCACATGAAGGTCAGTCTGATACAGCATCAGACCTAAATTAGATCCTGTTGTTTCTTGTTCCATCACCCAAACTATTTTCTGCTTCCCAAAATGAAGACAAATAGCTCAAATCTTCACCTAGATTGATAAATTAGTCAAGTTTTAAAATGTCCGCTATTGAAGAGACTGGAGCCCTCTGCCTCTCACTCTGGACATTACGTCACAGATGGTGCGTTCAGGTGTAAACGGATTTCCCATGATTAAACACGGCTTGAAGTTCAAAATCACTTTTAAAGCAAAATTAAAGTGATTTATCATTTTGTTTGCAAAAACTAACATATTTAAATGATAAAATATATATATTTTGAGCAATTTGATGAATAGTAGAAAAATCACGTCAGTGGATCTTTAAGTAGTAATATTGTGATATTATGTAGTAAAAACGTGATACGGATGTTGTAAAAACGTGATAATATGTAGTATAAATTTTATATTATGTAGTAAAAACGTGATATTATGTAGTAAAAATGTGATATTATGTAGTAAAACCCTGATACGTATGTAGGAAAAACTTGATATTATGTAGTAAAAATGTGATATGTAGTAAAAACGTGATACGTATGTAGTAATAACCTGATATTATGTAGTTAAAAACGTGATAGTATGTAGTAAAAACGTGATACGTATATGTAGTAAAAGCGTGATATATGTAGTAAAAACGTGATAATATGTAGTAAAAACATGATAATATGTAGTAAAAACGTGATATTATGTAGTAAAAACGTGATTAGCTATTATCACATTTTTACTACATAGTATCAAGTTTTTACTACTTAGTATCACGTTTATACTACATATGTTTCACGTTTTTACTACATACAGTACATATCATGTTTTTACATACTATCAAGTTTTTACTATATGCGTATCACGTTTTTACTACATATCACGTTTTTACTACATAATGTCACATTTTTACTACATACGTATCACGTTTTTACTACATAATATCACATTTTTACTACATAATATCACATTTTAATACATAATATCAAGTTTTTACTACATATCACGTTTTTGCTACATAATGTCAAAAAATATTATTTCATGGATGACAACAATACCCTTCCATAGAACGCCCAATAATCACACAAAAATATATCATTTTATTGTAATAAAAATGTAAAATGTCAGCCTTGTCCATTCCGATAAATCTAATTCTAGCATCAGTTGATCCATATAGGAAAAGGCAAAATATTGCGACTTAAAGCATTTTTATGCACTGAAAGGTAGCCACAAATCCAAGTAGATCAACCTAGTAAAATCCATCCATTATCTTTACCCACGTTTTTTTTTTTTCAGGTCACGGGGGGGGTCACTGGTGCCCATTTCCAGCCATCACTGTGTGAGGTGCGGGGTACAATCCACTTTATTAATATTCATTATGGCCTGCCACTGAAGGAATGTTGAGAGGAATGCCTAATAATCACA
>JBBPBX010000814.1:0-24389 GCA_038048925.1 Garcialebias charrua
ACAGACTAACTCTTCTGACTTTCGCCTCTAAAGTTTCACACTCGCACTTGTTTGACTGTACAGTCTATATCCACAAAAACCATAATGAAATGAGCTTTAAACCCATTCCTTTTTTTTTTTTTCCTTTTTTTTTTTTGTTGCTCAATTTAAATTATTCAAGGACAACTTCATACTGTCTACACTCTCGATCCACTCAGCTCACAAATTTATAGCAAGTTATCAAAAGCTTTTAATATAATAATAATAATAATAATAATAAACTTTATTTGTATAGCACCTTCCTACAATGCCTTGCATTGACCAAGGTGCTTAACAGGATAAAAAGATGAATAAACTGGAACAATAAATCAGTGAAAATAGAATAAAAAACAACAGTAATAAAAGAAGGCAATGGAAATAAAAAATGCTACATACTAAAATACCAAAAGTAATAAAAGTTACACACTGAAAGCTTTTTTGAACAAGTGGGTTTTCTTTTCTTTTATTTTATACTAATCCCAGCAGTTCTGGTTTTTGCACTTTCAATTCTCACCTGTAATAACAAGATTAAAATAATATCCCCATTTTCTGATTGTTTGAAGTTATATTGTAAAATTTCCCACTCACTGGTACCTTTTGGATACTGACTTTCTCCCTTATTTAGTCGCAAAATACGCGTTGTTACATTTTAACTCATTTGTGATTAATCAAGTGTTTTTTAATCATATGTGCTGTGTAAACCATTTACAAAAAAATGAATAATAAATTTAAAAAAATTAGAAGACAAAGAATGAAAGAATGCAAAAGAGGAAGTTCTTAAAATAATTTTCCAGCTCTGTATTTGTTTTCTTTTTTAATAATTTGCAATTCCTTTTGCTAAACAATAAAATATCTGAAATTACAAAGTATGTACCGGTAATATGTTTTTTATTTATTTATTTTATCATTATTTCTGTTTGCCTTAGGAAGGAAAATACAAATCTGTCAAAATTAATTATAAGTAGCTTTTTTTAAACGACAAGGATTGAACAATGGGCTCTTTATGTAAAGAAGCAGGTGTGAAACCAAACACACAACAGATGGGTTATTCTGATAACTTACTGGTTAGCGTATTTTTCGGACTATAAGACACACATAAAATTCTTAAATTTTCTCAAAAATCGACAGTGAGCCTTTTAGTATGGTGCACCTTATGCATTAATTCTGGTTGTGCTTACTGACCTCGAACCAAATTTATGTGGTACACGGTACTCAAAAATATGTCAAAATGATTTAGTTTAGCTTAATGCGCCTTATAATCCGGTGCGTCTTATGTATGAAAACAGACCCTTTCATTGATATTGTGCCTTATAATTTGGTGTGCCTTAGTTTAAAGCTGTTGGATCATTTGTAGAATGGGTTGGTTTGAACAAACGTTGGGTCAAAAAGTTATTGGTTGGGTCGGAGATGAGAAGTGTCATTTTTCATAGTCATCTATTTAAGCCAGATTTGGACTAAAGAGAACAAGACTACCTCTGCTTTAGGATGTAATGAGCTAAATAAAGGTTGAAAAGGCAAATTATAAGAAGATGTTTAAACAGGTTGGCTTTGTTTACAACTTTAGTTTACGTTAGACCAGGGGTCTGCAACCTTTATGATCAAAAGAGCCATTTCTGCCCCTTCGTTCACTAAATTAAACGTGTCCAGAGCCACAAAACCTGCTACAATTGGCATTTTCAACTGGTGGCCCATGGGCCACTTTAAGTTTGTTAGATGGGGCTTTTC
Source organism: Garcialebias charrua (assembly GCA_038048925.1). Taxonomy (NCBI): domain Eukaryota; kingdom Metazoa; phylum Chordata; class Actinopteri; order Cyprinodontiformes; family Rivulidae; genus Garcialebias; species Garcialebias charrua. The sequence continues at coordinate 1,744 of JBBPBX010000814.1, forward strand.
TGGCCAGTAGGGCTGAAATTTATATAAAAAAAATAAAAACATCCAATGATTATTATAATGTATTGATATTTTTCATTTTGAGACAAAAAAAGACTAGATTCCACCCATCCATTCATCTATCCATCCATTATCTTTACTCGCTTCTTCCTTTTCGGGTTGCAGGGGATCAGTGGTGCCCATATCTAGGTTGCAAATCTATCACAGAAAACTGGATTCTTGTAAAGAAAAAAAATAGATATTATTTTGCCAATAAAAAGGCAAAAATATAATAAAACAATGAACTGTGCAGGCTTATGTGTTTTGTTTTTTTATTCTGGAGAAATTGTGTACTTTGAAGAAATAAAGCATACAGATAAAGGAAGTATAATTTACCCTGTGTACTAGTACTATTATCCACATATTTGTCAAGGAAATGACAGGAAAACTGGTAAAGCTAGTCATTTTTTTGTTGTGGGCATAACATCCTATAAAATTCAGAACTCAAAGCTTGAAAGAGCCGCTCCGGAGGGACCAAAGAGCCGCATGTGGCTCCAGAGCCGTAGATTGCAGATCCCTGCGCTAAACCGCTTTCATTCCTAAAAAGGCATTAGTTTATGTAGCTGATACTAATAGCAGTTAGCGCCAGCTAGCTAGCACCAACCCATCCATCCAGCCATTCATTAATTTTATTTATTAATTTTATTCATTACTATTTTGCATTTTATAATCTATGTATTTTATATTTCAATTTGTCGCTGATAATGTTTGATCTGTATTACACTGTATTGGTTTGTTAAGTGTCCTTGGGTGTCCTGAAAGGCGCTTTTAAATAAAATGATTATTATTATTATTATTATTATTATTATTATTATTATTATTATTATTATTATTATTATTATTATTATTTTACCCGCTTCTTCCTTTTCGGGTCACGGGGGTCACTGGTTACCCATTTCCAGCCATCACTGTGCGAGAGATGGGGGACACCCTGTACCAAGTTGTAATTATCTAATAAGTCAGATTTTAGTTTTGTTATTTTTTTACTTAACTTATTAGTAGCACTAATTCTGCAAATTAGTAATTAATTAGTAAGTATTCCCAATTTTGGGGGTAAAAAAAAACATACCGGTAACCTAGTCTGCTGAGTTAAAACCAAGAGTTGGCTCGGTCCAAAGTTAACCCAGCAGTAAACGTAAAAGAAAGACAAATGATAAAAGCAAAAATAAAGATAATAAAAAAGTAATTAAATATGAAAAGTATTCAAATTTATATAAGAAAATATATTTTTTTTAAAGTGTAATTTATGAGAAAAGTGAAAAACTACCTGCTGTACCCACACAATGATTTTTTTTTATTTATAATTTATTTTCCCATCTTTTGCTCCAGTTATATATTCATTTGTTTTATACTGCACTTAATTCAGTTAAATTCATGTTATATGCATGTTGTATGTCTAAACGTGTTTGTTTTTGTACAGGATCTGGACATTTCATTTCCTGGATGTTTGATTCTTGCAGGTGAGCGAGGTGGAGGTGAATGGGCAGATTGAGGCAGTGTGTGAGTCGGTGTTTAGTGAGATGGAGTCCCAGGCCATGGATGCCCTGGACCTGCCCGTGCCCAGCTGCTTCCGCATGCGGAGCCACAGCTACGTGCGCGCCATAGAGAAAGGCTGCTCTCAGGAAGAGGAGGAGAGTGGCGTCACAGCAATCATCAGAAGGAGCAGCTCTCCCCCTCGCACTGCCACCACGGTTCGAACCATCCAAAGCAGTACAGGTTGGTGAGAACGTGCTAAATCCAAAAGGGTGCATGAACTTGCACGTTTTATTTCCCTTTATAAATTGGTCCATGGGTAGGATCTTTTGTGCTATACTTACTTCTATAAATTTGCAAACACACACTCTTGTTTTTTTGTACAAATTATCCATCTGACCCAGTTTTTTTCCTTTATTAGCTGAATCCCAAACCTTTTCTTCCCCACACAGAGAGCTTATCTGAGCTGACTGAATCTTATTTCAGCCCGCTCGTGGTCTGGAGAGCTCAACTTTCCAACATGACTGCATGCAGCATTGAGGATGAGTACTGCTGGCATCCAGCGCTGTTTTTACACTGCAGAGTCCGAGCATTGTTCCGTTATCTTGCGCATGTTGAGTCACGGTCATCGTCCTCCTTCCACTTCAATCGCCAATTACGCGACAGCATTACCCCCAAAACCTAGCTGACAATATAAGGAAGGTTATTAAACAGATTCTCTGCAGTGTTCAATCTTTTTTTTTTTTTTGACATTGAGAAACATTTATTCAGTGATTAAATTGTACTTTGTATTAAGATTAATGCGTTCATGGGTTTCCTGATGCATGCTCAGTAATCCAGGTAGGAAAATGTAAAAAAGCTAAGTCTGGTCCTCTGGACATTCAAAAAACAAAACAAAACAAAAATGTAGAAACGTTTCGTCTTTCATCCGAAAGACTTCCTCAGTCTGAGGTGCTGTATTCAGCTCAGTCTTATAAATAGCACCCTCTCACAGTGGATCAACCAGTTGGCTGATGACAGCCGAAACCAGCTGCTCACATGATCAAGGAGGACCATCAGCCTAACGATGGATCGTTAGCACCCTGATGGTTGTTTGCTATTCACAGAGGGCTGAGTGATACTAGCAATAACAGCATTGTAAGAGGGGGACAGTTGAACCCGGAGGCCTCCACCCCTGTTTAATGATGGACGGTTTCTTTTCACAAAGATGGCCTCCTTTACTCCTCTCTCAAACCATCGTTCCTCTCTATCAAGGATGTGAACATCTTCATCCCTGAAAGAGTGACCGCTGGCCTGGAGATGAGTGTAGACCGCAGAGTCCTGACCTGATGATGTTGATCTTCTGTGCTGGGCCATCCTTTTGGCCAGTGGCTGTTTAGTTTCCCCGATATAAGACTGATCACAGCCCTCCTGACACTGAACAGCATACACAATATTACTCTGTTTGTGCCGGGGGACTGGATCTTTGGGATGAACCAGTCTTTGCCGTAATGTATTTTGGGGTTTAAAAGCCACTGGGACGTTGTGTTTAGAGAATAAACGTCTCAATGTCTCTGAAACTCCCGCAACATACGGAATGACCACTGGTCTGGGTCTGGGTTCCTTCTTTTCACCTGATGGCTGGCTGGAGTCCTGTTTGGGTTTCTTCTCTGCTTTCAGGAAGGCCCAGTTAGGATATCCACATTTCTCTAGAGCCTGTTTTGTGTGTGATTTCTCCTTCTGTCTGGCTCCTGAGTTAGTGGGGATGCTGTCTGCTCTGTGATACAGAGTCCTGATGACTCCTAACTTGTGCTCCAAAGGGTGATTATATTGGGGAAACTAAACAGCCACTGGACAAAAGGATGGCCCAGCACAGAAGATCAACATCATCAGGCCAGGACTCTGCGGTCTACACTCATCTCCAGGCCAGTGGTCACTCTTTCAGGGATGAAGATGTTCACATCCTTGATAGAGAGGAACGATGGTTTGAGAGAGGAGTAAAGGAGGCCATCTTTGTGAAAAGAAACCGTCCATCATTAAACAGAGGTGGAGGCCTCCGGGTTCAACTGTCCCCCTCTTACAATGCTGTTATTGCTAGTATCACTCAGCCCTCTGTGAATAGCAAACAACCATCAGGGTGCTAACAATCCATCGTTAGGCTGATGGTCCTCCTTGATCATGTGAGCAGCTGGATTTCAGGCTGTCATCAGCCAACTGGTTGATCCACTATGAGAGGGTGCTATTTATAAGACTGAGCTGAACACAGTACCTCAGACTGAGGAAGTATTTCGGACGAAAGACGAAACGTTTCTGCTTTTTTGTTTTGTTTTGTTTTTTGGATTTCCAGAGGACCAGACTTAGCTTTTTTTAGATTTTTCTACCTGGATTAATAAGCATGCATCAGGGTAGTAATACGATCTAAGACATTAAATTTAAAAAACATTAACTAAAAATGCACTAAGCACTAGTAGTATTAAAACAATATGCCGGACAGCAGCACGAACATGAGTCTGTGTGAGCAGATGAGTACGAATGAACACAGCAACTTGAAACAGATCAGCAGCAACATGAAACAGATCAGCAACCTGAGATCAGCAGCATGAGATCAGCAGCATGGATAATCAGCAGCACATATCAACAATTAAGTGGCATTATAGTGATTTTTTTCACAGTGATTTTCCTGGTTAGAGATTCATTAGTCTAACAGCCTCAGGGTAGAAGCTGTTCCTCAGTCTAGTGGTTCTACACTTAACGCTCCTCAACCTCCTAACTGAGGGGAGCAGGGCAAAAAGTGTGTATGCTGGGTGAGTGGGGTCCTTCATGATGCAGGTGGCCCATCTGGAGGTGTAGATGTCTGTGATGGTGGGGAGACTGACTCCAACATCTTCTGTGCAGCCTTCACCACTCTCTGCAGAGCTTTTCTTTCTGCAGCTGTGCAGCCTCCATGCCACACGTTGATGCTGGAGCACAGGATGCTCTCCACTGCACACCTGTAGAAGGAGGTGAGGACTGAGCTTCCCAGTCCAGCTCGCCTCAGCCGCCTGAGGAAGTAGAGTCTCTGATGATCTTTCTTGATCAGGCTGGTACTGTTAGTTAACTTAATTGAAAGATATTGCTAAAGGCTGCTTGTTATTTTTAAAATCCAACAGACTCCCACTGCCCTTGATGCCCATCTGATTTACAAAGTAGATCATAGTGGTGCCAAAGCACGAAGGTTTTTCAGTGTGGTGACAAAACAGAAAGAGAGCAGTCTGGAAAATGTGCGTTTATCTCAGCGCTATTGGCATCGAATAATTCAACAATAATTTTGCACTTGCGTGGTTTTTCTAACATTATGCAGCCCCACTTCACAGCTTTCCTGATTGCTGTTGTTCCACATATCAGGAGAGAGCCGTGTGCTGACTATCACACCTACAAACCCAGAGAATTTTCCGCGTTTCACAGGAAATCGTCTAGGGGGCCCAAAGTGAGAAGTGAAGATGTTGTTGTGGTAAATACTGCATGAGGTTTCTGAAGGCTGTTTTCAAGCACCAGTTACAGTAAAAAGAAGAAGAAGAAAAAAGTATTCTGCTCACATTTGTCCCTGTGGCAATCAGACAAAATATCACACGCTCACACCCACAGAGCCATGAGAGCTTCCGTTCGCACTCCTCTTCACTGCTGCGCCACTCCTGCCCTTTATTACTGATGATCTTTTTAATTCCAAAGATGGAGACTGGAGTTCTTTGATCTCTCCTCTTTGAACGTCAAGTGGCTGCTGTTGGCTGCCCGCTCAAACTGGCACAGCTCCTTGCGCTCACTGTCGTTCACACGTGCGTCACCGTAGCCCGTTTGGCTGAGACGCCGGCTCCATCGGATCGGTTTAACAAAATCTGCAGCCGATCCTCTTTGTGAAGCTTGGGAAAATCCATAGTAATCAGTTAACGGGAAGACTTTGCTTCCGCTAAGCTGCGCCTCCTCCGCCACTCATCATCTTCATTTAACGTATTAATCACCTTTTCACCCTTTTGACGTCTTAACATCCGCTTCTCCGCAACAGTTTGGTTGATTTTGATTGAGAGAGCTCACAAACAGTTACTAAGTCTGGACAATTTGTCTTGTTTTTCTAATTTCTTGTCTCTGACTGAGCTGCTGGTAATAAAACAGCCCAATTTTGAATGCATCTTTCCCTCACAAGTGCTAATAGATTGGCTGCAAAGAGTCTCTTTCCTCCACCTCATCTCCATTAAAGGGCCGTGTTTAATTTATCGGCTGTGATTTTTTCTTTCTCCCTTGGCTCCAAGAGGCGTTCTGCTTAGGGCTTGGACATGTGAGGCGTGCTCGTGCTTCAAATTGCTGATGGACTTGTCCAACACTCAGTGGAATACAGCCTCTTCATTTAGTTTGCATCAGGTCTGGGCACATGTTATCTGTTTGTATAGCGTTGCAAGTTCAAGAGCAGCTAAACAAAGACAAATTACCGGTTGCCTTATGAAAAGAGTTTGAGTTGATCAAATGTACAAAAAACATTGATAAATTGTTAAAAATCCTAATCAATGGGAAAATGTGAAAGCCTTTAAAGTGGGGTTAAAAGGTGACAAATTAATATCCTACTTGCTGCAGAAGCTAATTTAAGTCCTTTTTTTTTCTTCTTTTTCTACTGTCTTTTTCAGACTATAAGGCGTACCGGATTATAAGGCGTATTAAGCTAAATAAAACAGTCAGATAAGAAACTTTATTCAACTCATTCACAATAATCACATAAAATCGGTTCGAAGTCAGTAAGCACAACCAGAATTAATACATAGCACACCTGATTATAAGGCTCACTGTTGATTTTTGAGAAAAATTAAAGGATTTTATAAGTGCGCCTTATAGTCCGAAAAATACGGTCATTCTTTTTCGTCAAACTGAAATCAAACAGGGAACTATCTACAACAGGTAAGATATTAATGGTTCATAACCTTTCACATCCAAAATTCTGAACTGTTCCTTTAGGTTATGAGAATATTAAGGGGGGAATAATTAAATGCAATCAACTTTTTTTTATACATTCAAGTTATTTACTTCCAAATAGGGAATCTGTCTGTTTACTGAGCTCATAATTCTGTAATTTATGGCTTAATGGGGAAAAAGTTAATGTTCAAAAAACCCAACAGTTTTTTTCATTAACCCTATTAAAGTTTAAGAACAAATGCTTGTACGTATACGTATAATAATAAATATCTCATTCACATCCTTGAAGGATACCAAAAAAAAGATGTGTTCTAACACTTAAAAAAAATTCTTTGAGATTTATTTATTTATTTCTGGAGAAGCTCTCAACTAAAATTCTTCTACTTTATAAATACACAAAAAGAAAATATGTTATGGACAGTTGGAGCAGTTATCATCTTAGTAAATACATATTTTTTACATTTTATTTTTACCAAACTTCATGTGTGTTCAAAAAGCTAAATATTACCTTCATATACACAATATTAACCTTATAAGAGTGAGCCTGCTGGAATCCTCTGTACTCAAATAACCCAGTGTGTTCCCCCTCTCTATTTTTACATCAGAGCACAAGTTCAGTAAAAACTGTACAACACTGCCCCCAGGGGCTGAGTGTAACGTGCCCCTCCACCTCTGCCCTTTCTTCTACTGCAGCTGTGAGAGTGGGTGGATGAAGCAACCAGACAGCTTGACCCAATTAACAACAATCGCTGCCATTGCTGGCGCTGTTCCACGAGTCGTCTTCTCACAAAGCCTGTGAGAATAAACATTGTTGGATTTCCTCGGCGTGCTAAATATAAGAGGCATGGATACAGACTGATAAAGTCTGACTGAATCAGGATCAAGTTGAGCATTCGACCAGATTTCTCCCCCTACGCCGCCACCACCTCGTGCCACAACCAGCCTACGCAAACCTCCAAGAGCAAGACTGAAATGTGTTTGTCATGTGCCAGAAGGGCTCAGATGTTTCAGAAACATCAAAGAAAAACTGTCCTCTGAGCGACGTTTCTCTGCCCCATGCTGATGCTGTCAGTGTTAGGAGAGGTGAGCCAACGCCATGTTTTATGAGCTTAGAGCAGAGAGAAGACAACAAGTGATCTCACGGAAATCAAGTTATTACCATGAACTCTGGTTGCTAGATAGCTCTACCAGTTAATAAGAACTGTTAGATGGTATAACGTTACATTGGTTGAAGAATTGAGGGAACTTAACTGTACATGTAGTCCTCGACTTACGAACAAGTTCCGTTCCTAAGGCCGTTCGCATGTCGAAAGTCGCCGTAAGTCAGAAAACAAACGAGCCGCCACTTATACACGTACCGTATTTATGGTCGGTATCGTCGGTGTATAATACGCGGTTTTTTACTCATTTGAATGCCCTGCGTATTAAACACTGAAGCGTATTATCAATGGATTTTTTCCCATATTTTTAGACCCATTTTTCACTCTGATATAGCTGTTTTTCATTTTGGGCAAAAAATGGTGCAGTACCACTTTTGTCCGCTAGGGAGACACTTCCAGACCGTTTCTAGCTCATGTGTCCGAAAAAAGCCTCCTCTGGTCGGACTGACTCTGTCGCTGCCCGCCCCCTGCTCTGGATGTAGCTGCATTTAGCTGTGAGGTTTGCTGTTTTTGTTAGCAAGATAACTCATAAACCACACCGCGGATTTTTAAATCTAGCTGATTTGAACATTCCGTTAGTTTGGTTAAGCTCAGGAGCCCGTTTGCTATAAAGTCAGCTAAGAAATATATATTTTTAAGCGTTTATTGAAAGCGTCCGGTCCGACCCGCCTGCATAAAAATCTGCAAACTACTTTTTAAAATCCAGCTGATTTGAACATTTCGTTAGTTTGGTTAAGCTCAGGAGCCCGTCTGCTATAAAGTCAGCTAAGAAATATTTTTTTTCTCGCAAAGAAATAATTGTTTTTACCGTGTTTCCTTGTGAAGTTCTTCATACTCGCTCGCTTCTGTCTCCGCTATTTTAAGCAGGGCAAATGAGGCGCTGACGCGTCGCGTAGCGGTGACGCATAATAGATGCATATTAAACACAGAAGCGTATTATGTACGTTTTTTTCTGGTTTATTTCCAATAATTGGTCAAAGCGTATTATAGACCGGAGCGTATAATACAACGGCGAATACGGTACATGTACGGTACTGTTACCAAGTTACCAAGCACTTCGCCTATCCTAACACAGTGCCCTACATAATTATCAAAAAGCACATACAGTACAGTACATTTGGAGGCATAATGAAGGAAAAAAATAGTTAATTTCTTACTGTGAGCTGGTGAAGCCTGTTAGCGTGTTAGCTCGTTGCACGTGTGACCTCCGCAGCTTCCAGCTGCTTCACGCGGTCCAAACTGTTTATATTAAGGCCTGTTAGCATGTTAGCTCCATACTGTTATGGAGAGTTAGGACTGTATGATGATTTTTGAGGAGTTTAGCTGGAGCACTTCATCCACACAGACACTCCGATCAGAGAGTGAGTCCTGACACAGCAAGATGGTGTTTTTCTTGGAGTTTAATTAACTGACCAGTTCGTTTACAGCATGCAGTTTCCTTTTCTGAGCTGTAAATTCTTCCTAACTGAAAGTAACTGGCATTAACTGTCCCTTTTTCTGTCTGTCTGGTATCTGAAATAACAGAAAACGGCTAAAATGAGAACATGCTAACAAATAGCTTAGCTTACCCTTAATATTACAACAAGACAGAACCTTAAACATGAAATAAACATTTCTTTGGGCTGTCTCATATTTGCGCCAAAATCGCCACCCCATTTATATATGAAAAGAAGAAATTAGCGCTCATTAAAGTGCATTAAGCTCACCTTTGTCACAAACGCAGACAGGCATCAACGATAGAAAACATCAACGGCTATAAAACCAACGGCTTTCTCAGCTCTACAGTATTTATCCCCAAGGACCCCTTAGCTGTCTAACAAGATGCCTGACGTAAAATACGAATTAGCTGTCTAACAAATAAGAATTAGCTGTCTAACAAGATGCCTGAACAAAACAATGCATAGATACTGGGGAATTTATAACAGCCGCCCCCAGAATAGCCTAGCTATTATGTAAAGTCTATTAAATTCCCTAAGATGAAGTGGAGTCCCGTATTTTGTCCATCATCAGGTGGAATGGCCGGAAGCTGGACCATACGTGGTACCGGCCGCAGGTAGGTCTTCTCTCCAGTCCGAACCTCAGCTGACCGGATCCGACCGTCTGCACTCTCGATCACCTTGACAACCTCCCCGATGGGCCACGGTGCTCTCTGAAGCTGGGGATCAACCATCATGTCGATCGTGCTCTGCGTGAGGTCATCAGTAGGCCGCCTCCACTTCTGCCGAACTTCCAAGAACGGAAGGTGATGCCGCAGGAACTGCACACAGAAGTGGTCCACCATCATCTGACAGTGGCGCCAACGTCTTCTTGTGACGGTGTCAGGAGTGTAAGATGCTTGGGGTAAGGAGGCGTCCCGCCGCCCCATCAACAACATATTTGGCGTCACTGGATCAGGCTCAGCTATGTCTGATGAAACATAGCCTAAGGGCTTGGCGTTGAGAATGCCCTCAACCTTGATCTTCTTACGTATGTGCAGGAACTCGTAGTACGAGTTGGCTCGCTCCGTCTGGTAGGACTCGATCTCCTCCAGCTTCATGGTGTCCACGATGGCTGCCAGAGACTGCTGGCACCGCTCCTTCTCCTGCTGAGCCGCACAGCTCAGCTGGGAGCTCAGCAGCTTGGGCATCTTCCTCTTGCACGGATGAGGAACGTGGACGTCCACTTCCTCGTCTGAGAGGCGGAGCTTGAGCTTGGCTCCCGAGGAGTCAGACTCTTGGTCTCCACACTGAGGGGAGGAACACTCCGAGGTGTTGCTGCTGTCCGTCTGAGCTGCCGGCTGGATGCTGGTTTGACTCTGCTCTTCGGCTGCGGACGAGGATTCGGGTTTCTCGTCAGCTGGCATGGCCTCCATCAGATCAGGGTGGAGCTCAGCTTTGGATTCAGAGACACCTTCTGAACTCAGGCTGCCTTCGAGTGGTTCAGTTCTGTTGGTCTCTGAGCTCTGTGGGAGGTCAGTCCTCTCCTCAGGCTTGTGTTCAGGACTAACACAGGACACGTTGTCCTCCATATGAGACCCAGGACAAAAGGCTGCATCGTCACTAGGGGGCCAGGACTTCTTGCAGTCTGGATAATTTATGATCCTGTTGTCTTCTGAGCCCTTGGACTCAGTTTTATTTAAACTGGGTGATGTCTCCCCTTCAGCAGAGACGGGAATGTGCAAACTGGTGGACAGTACTGGACTCCCCGCCCATTCTGTTCTTAAGTTCTCTGAACCAGTCTCCATGTCCTCTCCCTCTGGTCTGTCAGGGTTTTCCACAGGATTGTTGCTATGGTCAGTAAATTCTCTCTCACTATCACAAACCAGCTTGGGCAGTTCAGGTACAGGAACAGGCTGCTTTGGCGGCTGGAAACTGTATGTGGACTGTGGCATGGTGTACTGTGGCAGGGAAGAACTGTATCCATGAGGAGCTGGCCCTACCATGACAGGCACTGGCTGGTAGACTGCCTGTACTGCAGGATGCTGAAGCTGAAGAACAGGTTGTGGAGATGGACCTGGCTGATAACCTGGCGGCTGCAAGATGGGCTGTGTAGTAATAATCGGTGGGGGCTGGTGCACAGGAGGTGCAGTGATAACTGGTGTATGCTGATACACAGGCTGTGCAGCATTAACCTGCAGGGGCTGATACAAAGGCTGTGCAGTGTTAACTTGCGTCGGCTGATACACAGGCTGTGCGGTTTGATAAACAGGCTGTGCCGCGTTAACTTGCGTGAGCTGATACACAAGCTGTGCGGTGTTAACTTGCGTGGGCTGATACACAGGCTGTGCGGTTTGATACACAGGCTGTGCCGCGTTAACTTGCATGAGCTGATACACAGGCTGTGTGGTGTTACCTTGTGTGGGTTGATACACAGGTGGTGGAGTTTGATACACAGGCTGTGCAACATTAACTTGCGTGGGCTGATACACAGGCTGTGTGGTGTAACCTTGTGTGGGCTGATACACAGGCTGTGGCACTGCCATAGGGGTGTAGAGGTTCTGGCACTGAAGCATAATGTTGTTTGATAGTGATGTGGGTTGCAGCACATGACGTGGTGTTGCTGGAGCCAGGGGTTGACGTGCTGGTGTTGACACAGCTGGATGTGGCTGGTATTCTGTATGGGCTGGACCTGTATAATTGGGCTGGTATTGTTGAGCATTTACAGCTGTAGTCACAGGATTAATTATTTGATAGGCTGGTTGGTATAACGTAGACATTGTGTTATACTGGCTTGTCTTATCGACTGCCGCCGCTGGGAAATGACGCTGTGAGAACCCGAGTGCTGAAAACAGCTGGCCATCTTGAATAGCAGACTTGGTCTGCAGGCTGAGTGACCGCAGCTGCTGTGCACTGGCACTTAGATTGTCATCCTGATGAGGGGCAGCATAAGACATTAGTGACTGAGGAACTTGGTAGTCCTGGAGGTGAGCTGGTAGCTGCCGTGGCCGTTCTGTTAATCTTGATGTGTCCATTTTGCTGATATGAGTGAAGTAATCCGGCTCAGAAGGACCAAATGTTATGGAGAGTTAGGACTGTATGATGATTTTTGAGGAGTTTAGCTGGAGCACTTCATCCACACAGACACTCCGATCAGAGAGTGAGTCCTGACACAGCAAGATGGTGTTTTTCTTGGAGTTTAATTAACTGACCAGTTCGTTTACAGCATGCAGTTTCCTTTTCTGAGCTGTAAATTCTTCCTAACTGAAAGTAACTGGCATTAACTGTCCCTTTTTTCTGTCTGTCTGGTATCTGAAATAACAGAAAACGGCTAAAATGAGAACATGCTAACAAATAGCTTAGCTTACCCTTAATATTACAACAAGACAGAACCTTAAACATGAAATAAACATTTCTTTGGGCTGTCTCATATTTGCGCCAAAATCGCCACCCCATTTATATATGAAAAGAAGAAATTAGCGCTCATTAAAGTGCATTAAGCTCACCTTTGTCACAAACGCAGACAGGCATCAACGATAGAAAACATCAACGGCTATAAAACCAACGGCTTTCTCAGCTCTACAGTATTTATCCCCAAGGACCCCTTAGCTGTCTAACAAGATGCCTGACGTAAAATACGAATTAGCTGTCTAACAAATAAGAATTAGCTGTCTAACAAGATGCCTGAACAAAACAATGCATAGATACTGGGGAATTTATAACAATACATTTAGAGCCATAATGAAGGGGAAAAGAGTTAATAACTTACTGGGAGCCGTTTCTCCGCGGTGTCCCTCCAACAGGCTGTGCCGCGTTAGCATGTTAGCCCCTCCAAAAGGCTGAGCAACTGTTTCTCCGCATTTTAGCATGTTAGTCCATCCAACATCTGAGGCTACCAGGCGGACATCGAGGCGAGCTCCCGGCCGCAGCAGGCCTCTCTGCCGCCCGCATAGAACACCGGCTGATGGCAGGGACAGTAGCGGCAGGATGGTCACCGGATTCCGCTGTGAGCTGGTGGTGCCGGCGTGGTGGGATGCAGCGGAGCGATCGGCGGCTGCTGCTCCGGGCCTGAGACGTCCACAGAGTTCACCGAGCGTTTCCAGCTCATTTATCCGAGCGAAGCAATCTCTGATCGGACAGACGGTCTGTCCAAATCCGGCTGTCGAAGCGGAGGTAACCGAAGCAAAACGACAACTGCCGAAAACTGCGTAATCGGCTTCAAAATAATACAGTAATAATAATAAATTTGTAAAGCCATTTAAAACAACCACAGCTGCAACAAAGTGCTGTACACATGAAATCAAGAACATTTAAACACATAAAATAAGATTATTATTTTTTTTTTATTAATAAGATGCATTCGTAACACCGAATCGCCGTAAGTCGAGGCTGCCGTAAGTCGAGGACTACCTGTACTGTATTTAGATTTATCCTGATGCATGCTCAATAATCCAGATAGAAAACTCTAGAAAAAGATAAGTCTGGTCATCTGGACATTCAAATAACAAAAAGAAAAAAAATTGTAGAAAAACGTCTCAGTTTCTCTGAAACTCCCGCAACATACGGAACGACTACTGGTCTGGGTCTGGGTTCCTCCTTTTGACCTGATGGTTGGCTGGAGTCCTATTTGGGTTTCTTCTCTGCTTTCAGGAAGGCCCGGATATCCACATTTCTCTAGAGCCTGTCTTGTGTGGGATTTCCAGAGTAAATACTTTTTTTAACCGGAGCAACTGAACCAGAGCAACCTAATTACTACCAGAGTATTTTTTTTTTTTTTTTACTGGAACAACCGAATTACTACCGGAGTAAAACAATTTTTTTTTACCGGAGCAACCGAATTACTACCGGAGTACTTTTTTTTTTTTTTACCGGAACAACCGAATTACTACCGAAGTAAATACTTTTTTTTTACTGGAGCAACTGAACGAGCAACCGAACTTGTGCTCCAGAGGGTGATGGGAGTCAAACTGTAAATACTGGTCTGTGTGGGTGGGTTTGCGGTACACCTCAATACAGTATTTAGATTTAGATTTATGTAGATACAGTATTCATTATTCACTTGGATTTGTAACAAAGATTCTATCAGGACTTGTAATGTTATTTAGGGCATTAGTCCTCTACACCAACCTGCTGCCTCCTGACAGATCATAAGTTTTTTTTTCCAAAACTACACAACTCTTCTTTACTAAACTACGTGGTGACACTTGTTAGGCCATCCAGATTTTTAAAGGTCTGTTAGGTTGACTAAATGGAGCAACCTATGAAAATGTAACACACAAGAAACACATCTTCAGAATGAGATGACAAAGGCTTAAAATAAATTCATTAAGTCAAATACAGTAATACAATTGAGATCAGGTTCAGGGTAAGTATTTAAAATACAGTATACAAACAATATTAAGACCATGATGCCAAATTGTTGCGCAAGATAATCACATTTTACTTCAGCTTAAAGTTTTCAGCTTCCTGAAAAGAAAAAAAAAGGTGCATAAGATGTGGGGCACTTTTTTCACTTCTAAAAGTAATTTAAGAAAGACACAAGAGTTTAACCATACCGTTTTATGTATTAGACCCTACAAATAAACTGTTATGATAATAGATTAAAATTCACAGGTTTGAGTAACTTTTATGTAGATTTAGTCTATCTCCTCAAAGTTTATGAATAAAATAAAATAATGTTCTGCATCAGCTTGTAGTTAAAGGACCATACACTCTAAGAAATTAAAGTAAGATTTATTTAACTTGGTCATGTCAACTGGTTCCATTAAACCTGGTTGTTTGTTTCCACCAGTCATGAATAGCAATGAAGCAAAATATTGAGGTTTAATTAGATGTTTTAATAGCTCTTATTATTACGTTAATGATGTCATTTATAAAACTGTGCATTTGATTTTAAGCCGCACTGACATTGGAGAAGTCATTAGTGAGGTGGGGAGAGTTTGCATGGTGACAGTGGACGAGACTTCCCCACCCTGTAAAATGAGTTTAAAGTTGGGTTGGGTGGGGGCCCCACATGAGATCCAATGTCATCAGAGAGAAACAGTGAGAAGTGTTTTCCTGAGCCCGACTCTGAGCAGCCGTTTCACCGTTTTCATGCCGTTACTTCGGTGTTTGTTCAGCGTTCTGCTCGGTGTGCGGGACTTCTGGATCCGTCTGTGTGAGTAAAAGCTGATGTTTTCGCCCGTTTGTCTGTAAAGCGCGAAGAAATGTGAGCTTCGTCAACGTGGAGCGGGCTGTATGCGTCATCTGAGGCAGAAACAGGAAGTCGGGTCACGGGACATGAAAAATCAAAGCAAGCGTTTCTTCCAAATTTAAATAGTGAAATAACACATTGACATTTCAAAAGTTTTGTATTGCAGTCACAGCATGATCGTGAAGGGCTCTGCATGGAGCTAAATATAAAGATTCTGTTCATATTTTCACTACTTCAACACATTTTAATTTTTATTTATTTATTTAATAATAGAACAGAAATGTTCCTTGTTTTTGTTTATTCTTCAGTTCATGGACAACAACAAAAAAATGCAATAATTAAAAACTATGGCAAGACCAATGTAGAAACCATAAAGTACAATATGTGTCCTAAAAATGTCCCAACCTTTCTTGTTTTCAGGAAATGTGTGTATAGATTTATGCAAAACAATAGAATTATATACTTTGTAATAGGGATGCACGATATTATCGGCATGGTATTGGTATCGGCTGATATTAGCGTTAAAGTTCAATATCGGACATCGGCCATTCCACCAAAATAACTCACCGATATCAACGACGCTGTTTTTGTATGACAACCCATGACAAGGATGCCTGCAGTGGCAGCACAACGTGATGTCACACGTGGTTACCTGATCTCACGGCAGAGAGGAAAATTCAAAATGTCGGCATGTGCAAGGGTTTTTTTTTCGCTGAGATGTCAGATTCCGAGGATTTATGGACTACGTTGAGCGTCACTGCATCGTCCTCAGTCGAAACTACAAATGTATAATGTATGTCTCAGTCTAACGTTTGCTTAATAAATGCACTTTGAGGGTCAAATCAGCTGTATTAAAAATAATAATAATGTTTCGGTGCTCCGTGAATATGCAGAGAGGAAAAAGGGAGGAGGAACGTGACTCGTTTCTCCGAAATTTAACAAGAAAAGCACATAAACAATTATTTATTTGCTCGTAATTATAGCAAAGGTGTGTCTCAGTCTATAATTTCTTAATAAATGCACTTTAATGGTCAAATTAGCTGCGTTTTGCCGCGGTGGTGCAGCTGTTTTGACGGTTCCAAGCAGAGAGCAGAATGAAGGTGGGGAGATTGTGGCAGGCGGATAGAGTCATTAAAAGCTGGTGAAGATTCGCAGTCATTCAGGACATGATAAATTCTAAAAAGTGCAAGAAATAAACAATAAAGTATAGTATAATAAATATAGTCCAGTTGTTTTTGTATTGAACTTTTTTGAATTTGACATTATACTCACGTTTTCCTATTACTGTACATGATACAACAGCCAACAGCATGCCATACACCTATTACTACTCTGCTCCCATCATGTGGCTGAAAGTGGTACTGCTTTCTCTTTTTTTTTCCAGTCAGAGTGAATGAAAACGGTCATATCTCAGCCAAATTTTTTTTTATAAATATGGGGAAAAAATCCATAAATATTTCGCCTTGACTTATAAGTCGCAGGGTATGTAAATTATGCAAAAAAAACTGTGACTTATAGGCTGAAAAATACGGTATATAAAATATTGGTGTTTGCATCGGTTATGAGCCAAATAAGTTTTAGCATATCGACATATTGGATATCGGCCAAAAATCCAATATTGTGCATCCCTACTTTGTAATAATACAAATTGTTTTTTTTTCTTCTTCAAATTTCAGGACTGTAAGTGTCAAAACAGCTGCTCTTTTTATGACGTGTTAATTATATACAGTATACAGCTCAAAATCATTGTTTAAATACTGTAGTGAAAAAAAACTTACACCTAACTTAAATAAACTTTATGAAAAACGAAAAAGCTCTCTTTAAATAGTTTTCCCTCCAAACTGGATTCCATTTGAACAGATTAGCTTGATCATCTCCGCTTCCTGTCCATGGTAGTCAGGAAATGTTGATCACCTTCCAGCTCGAGGTTTATTTTGGTACATTTCTGATGTGGGGTGGGTGGAGGGGTGACAGGTGACAGTGGACTGCATGCTACATAAGCCTCTCCATCTAGATATTTAGGTCACACCGCATGTCCTGCTGGAATATGGATTCACGGGGGTTCATCTCGGACACTTGTGCCTTTTAGAGATGATGGATACAAGGTGTAATGGCTTCAGGGAAAAGGGAAGTGGTGCCACTTACCATTTCAAGGCCAGCGAGGGTATCCAGGGCCACTCTGTTGCCCCGTGTTTCTATTTAGCCATCTGTGTTTGAGTGAGTCATGAGCACACTTGCCCAGAGATGATACTTGCTTGGTCACCTTCCATTTATCCTGCCTTCTATTTTCAGAAGAGGCTCAGAAACCCAACAGAGCACAACATGCCACAGATGTATTGTACACACACACCCATATGGCACATGGCCCTGATGATCCTACTAGGCCACATTCGTATGGGATTGTTACAGCAGCCCCAGTATGAGCTCAGCTGTTAACAAGTTGACACAGAACAGCTTAAGTTATGGGGATAATTTATTAACTCATAGTAACTTTAGGTTTTCAACATCCACATTTATTTATATACGAGTTTGTTTTCTGGGGTTAAAACATAGAAGCTATTATTTTTGTGTTCTTTGTCCAAATTTATGAGAACAGGAAGAAGTTTCCACTGATTTAGAAGTAATATTCTTGCTGCAAAGTTAAGTAATGATTACCCTTCTTTTAGGGTTGACATTGACATATATTTATATTTGTTCAGTTTGATAAAATAAATAGTTATAAAAAATAATTTTAGGCTATCACTGTTTACATAACAAACGTACAAAAATCAAAAGTACCCAAAAGTAATTTATTCTACTTATTAATTCAACTTTATCATCAACAGTGAATGCAAAAATTAAAGTTATCATAAGCATTTACTTGTATTTGAACAAAATTATCAATTTTTCTTGTTAACAGTTATTGTTAAATGCATTCATTCTATATTTACAGAAAGCCAGATTTGTTCAAGAAGTTGTTTTTGTTCTGATAAATCAAATTCATATTGAAGTGGCCATTATTATTATGTTTAATCATTATTTCTACTGGGTTTTTTTTTTTGTCCAAGTAATGTTTCAACATCCCCCAGTAAAAACAAAATCAGTCAATAAACTTATCTTCCATACATTTGGTATTATCTTTTTCAAAAACATAAATCCAAAACAACCTATTTATTTGATACAAATAAAAACTTGGCAGTATTTGAATATTTTATATAATTTATAAAAAAAATCACTTTTATCATTTAGAATGTTTGATTTATTTTAATTTAATGTTACTGGAAATTAAAAATACAGAACTGTATACTGTATATATATTTCAGTTACAATGTTGCCACTAGAGGGAGCTACATTCCCACCAAAACAGCAAACGGCTTGTATTTAATGGCTTTCTAGCTGATTGATCCTTGAAAACAAAGCAATTTAAAACTTTTTCCTGAACACTGACATATGACACAGTTTGTATTACTAACTGTTACTATGGGTATATAAGTGTGCAACAGGCAGAGGCTAGGAAAGCGGAAAATAAGGGAAAAGCCACAGGCCATATACATTGACATCTATGCTTTTACCTGATGTATTTGTGCCTCCAAGACATGGAAACAAGAAGTGTTCGTTGAAGATGCTGCACAGGAATTCCTCTCTCCCTCCTGTTGCGTATGTTCCTTGGTTACACACAAACACACTTTAAAGTATGCTCTATTTCCCCATGAAGGTGTTAATGACAGGGGCAGATAAACCTCCATGTTAGCTGCATCTGCCTCTTCATGTGAAGTCCACCTGTGTGTCAGCGGATCAAAGCTGCCGTCTCTTAAGGTGGAATTTATATTCAAAGAGGGGATATAAATTAAACACCACACACACCTGCTGTCACTCATGCTTTGATGGTGCGAGGATAGGTGTGTTTGACAGGAAACAAGGGCTGGGTCCAAGCATGTGGTGGCACACTGGCTGCATGCATAGCTCGCATGCGTATTAAAATAGAAAAGAAGACGCCATTCTCAGTTGTGGCTGGCAGCTGTTCTTGCTTACGAGGGTGTGTGCGTGCTCATGGGATGGTGTCAAAGCCAGTGTGTGTGTGTGCGGCTTCTCTGTTTGCAGCTGTGGGATCAAGCCCGAACTGTGAGCTCCATGTGGGTAAACTGTGATTTGGCTATCTCTCTTCCTGCAGGAGATAAATCCCAGCCATGCTGGTGTGTCAGCCACTCAGTAATTACTTTGTCCTGTCATGACTGTCTGAGAATGCGAGCCAGTGGGAACTTGCACTGTCGCTCTTTCATTGATGCGAGGGGGAGAAGAAGGGAAAAAACACTCTGCATCTCTTTTGTTGGCGTAAGATGTCTGTCACCGGATACGTACAACCAAAGGAGCGGATTCAAGATCAAACATTTGACATTTGTGGGTTTTATTCTGAAATAAAAATGCACCTTGCAGTACAAGTTGTTTCACTAGATGTCACCAGAACCACACCTGTGTCAAAGCAAGCTGCAGTAAAAAGTGTCTACCGTATTTACCGGAATATAGGTCGCACCTGAATATAGGTTGCATTGTCCAATTGTTGCCAAAAATTTGTAAAAATCCATATATAGGTCGCACCTACGTCAAAATGTGGACCGTGTTTAGCTCTGCTGCAAATGTCTCTTCCACAGGAGCGCACAGCAAGGCTTTTAAGAAGATTAACACTTAAAAACAATTATTTGTTTGATAAAAATTATAGCAAATATGTGTCTGAGCTGAACTTTTCTTTAATAAATGAATAATTTTAGCAGGATAAACACCTAAAAATATATATTTGTTAGCTGACATTATTGTAAGAGTGTGTCTCAGTTTAATTTTTGTTAATAAATGATTACAAATCAGCTTATTTTATAAAAAGCCATAAATAGGTCGCACCTGAATATACTGTAGGTCGCAGGGCATGCAAAAATGATAAAAAGCAGCAACCTATATTCCGGAAAATATGGTAACCTGGTTAGGTTGATGGTGGCCTGAACAGTTCATACACAAGTGATCCCAAATTAAAGTTCACCTGTAAGAACAAGAACTTGCATGTGAATATTTTATTCCATGACTTGAATTAGCGAGTTTCCTGCCTGTGCATGCTCACAAAAAAAAAAAAAACACACACACACAAAGCTTTTCTTTTAGTAGCTGCTGGGTGTTTATGTTTGCTTACGACTTAATTGACCCCAGCTTGTTAGAGCCTGGAATGCTTTGATTGCAGCCATTCAGGGAGGAAGAGTGGCGTTTGGATATCTTCTGACACAGGAAGTGCAATGAAGAGAGTGTCATTCATTCTTCTGTGGGTTTAAAAAAAAAAACTGTAGTGGGGCGAAAGGAGGAGCGGACAGGGCTTCAGCAAACAGCCGAAGAATGGTGCAATCTGAAGGACAAAACATGCTGCTGCTTCTTCCTGTTGAAATGAGGCGATTTGACTTTCAGGATGTTGAGGAGTGAATGAGCCTTGTCATGTCAGGTGGATGTGGAGGGGTGGCTTCTCTCTCAGACAGGTAGGGACTCTCCCACTCCTCCCATTACTGCACTTCCTGCCCGTGTTTTGGCATCAGAAAAAGCAAAAGGAAAAGCAGAGCCCTGAAAGGATTTCCTCAGTGTTGACTGTGGATGATCCTCGCGGCTCCTTCATGCTAAAGCTGGGCAGGGCAGGGCCTGCAAAACCTAAAGCCCCAGGGAAGGGGGAAAGAAGAAAAAATACTTTAAAGAAGGAATGGGATACAGAGTTAAACCTCCTCCACAGAAGCCGAAGCTCCCTTTGATGAAGAAAAACACGATTCTGTTCTTCACGGAGTGTTGTGTTTTTAAACTCAGATTGTGTGGTTCACGTTGCGTTCGCTGGTCTTGAGGGGGAGAGATTATGTTGGAGTAAGCCGGTGGAGCGGTGCGTGGCTGTAAGTGGGTGGTTTGCTCTGTGCAGTGTGGGAGGCCAGGCCCCAGTGCAAATTAAAGACTTCTCTTAAAGTCCCAGACTTCAGCTACAGTTGTGTGTGTGTGACTGAGCGGGCCTGTGTGCAAGCGGCTGGCGGGGAACAAACCCAGCCCTTCCCATTCCTAGTTTTTTTTATTTTTTTTATTTATTTTTATACACCAGTCATTAAAAATAAGCCGCGATGCACTCCCTGATACATTGTAGGAGAAAGGGGAAAAGTGGCCCCAAGGTGTAAATGAACATTAAAAAAAAAAACAGAATTACATTTGGAAAAACACAACAACAACAACAGCAAAAACACAACATTTGAAAAAACGGAATTGCATTTGAAAAAACGAAATTTACATTTGAAAAAACAAAATTACATTAAGCCAAACCGGAAGTGACCAAAGCGGAAGTAGAAAAAACCAAATTACATTAAACCAAACCGGAAGTGGTCAAAGCGGAAGTAGAAAGAAAAAAATTACATTAAACCAAACCGGAAGTGGTCAAAGCGGAAGTAGAAAAAAACAAATTACATTAACCCAAACCGGAAGTGGTCAAAGCGGAAGTAGAAAAACCCAAATTACATTAAGCCAAACTGGAAGTGGCCAAAGCGGAAGTAGAAAAACCCAAATTACATTAAGCCAAACCGGAAGTGGCCAAAGCGGAAGTGACCCGAATCACATTAGAAAAAATTGGAATTACATTTGGAAAAACACACTTCCGGTTTGGCTTAATGTCATTTGGTTTTTTCTACTTCCGCTTTGGCCACTTCCGGTTTGGCTTAATGTAATTTCATTTTTTTCAAATGTAATTTCATTTTTTCAAATGTAATTTTGTTTTTTTTCAAATGTTGTTGTGTTTTTGTTGTTGTTGTGTTTTTCCAAATGTAAATCTGTTTTTTTTTTATGTTGTTCATTTACACCTTGGGGCCACCGTAGAAAAGGGAAAAAGAATGCATCTCCTCCTTTTCTTAACGCTTTGCTGCTTCACTACCCAAGTAAAACGTGGGATGGAGTGGGGGGGCAGCTTGGTTCAAAAGGACGGGGGGATTTTAAAGACACCCCTCCCCCATGTAAAAGAGTAGGGGAGACAGAAAGAAATGAATGGGGAAAGGAATGCAGGAGACAAACGAGAGCTCTCGGCAGGAGAGTGGGAATGTTGGAGAGGCAATTGCACCCCCCACCCCTCCCAACAAGATTGTGCAGGGAGTGGATGTAAACACAGGAAGATGGAGGGGGGAGATGAGCGTGAAAAGTCCCACCTGAGAGACAAACGGAGCTCTGAGACGTCACAGAAATCTTTATTTCGCTCAGATTTGGGTTATTTGTTTGGATTTTTGCACTGCACATTCCTCTGCATGGGCACACAGTTAGAGCCTTCAGCTGCCATCTGATCCCTCCCTCCACCCCCGTCTCCCCCTCCACCTCCTTCAACAGGATGTATAAGGTCGTAGGGTCAGGACTGGAAACCACCAAAAAAAAAACTACATGCCCCACTGCTGCCTGGTTCTTGTTTTAAACCCCCACTAGCTTTTATTCTATTATTTT